>CAVNZL010000019.1:727500-767500 GCA_963693355.1 Pontia daplidice | reverse complement strand
AAAATACAAGAATATTGAATAAACCAAGCGATTCATATTTCGTCTTTCATCTACAATAATTATAAGATATATTTATTTTAATAATTTAAATAAACACCAGACATTATCTGTTAATATATAAAGTATATGCATAAATGAAATAAAATAAAAAAAGTATTTTTAAACCCACAGACTATACAGTTAAAACTTACCGTTCTAAATGCCGATTTAAAATTACTGGCCACAAACACAATATCACACACTAAAACCTCATTGTAATAAAATTCGTAATTATAATCTGTGTCAGCAGAGGTACACTCCTTTCTCCGGACGGTTGAATACTGTCTTCAAGTTGCCGCGTCGTGCATTGCTTGAACTTGGACGTTTCAAGAACGCGTGCTTATTCTGAATGTATCGTAGGTGTATCGTTTTAATACAATGTGACCATAGATATAAAGTCCGTCAGGTTACGATCACAGTTTAAATCATTATTGTTATTAGGAGTGCCGTTTTTATATCCCCAACTTGTTTAGTTTTTGTCTTGTCATTAATTGCGGCGAATCTTTTTTCGTTACTAAAAAAAAAAATTTCTTGTGCGTTTTTTGCTAACTAATGGAATTACACTACAAGACATTTTGTATTATATATAGACATTCTGTACTAAATAAGCAGGTCGACTGATGGATTTAAATAAGTCAGATAAGTAGATACTATTTTTTTAAATAAAATACATGAAAACACATGATATAAAATGTAATTAACAAAGAAAAATACAATAATTATTAAATAACTTTGCTGAGACTAATATTATCGTATATAATAATTACCAGGACGATTGTCCTCGTACGGTTTCGTAAATTAAACATATTAGCGAATTTATAACACATCCAGTCCTTAAACTATATTTTCAAAAAACACAGTACATTTTTAATAATTTACATTAATTATAACTTATAGTCGATTCATTTCTTAGGAACTTCACTATAATTGTATTCAGAATAAGTATATTTACATAGATTACGATTTACGAGCGAACCCACTGTAGCGTAACTTCGGACACTCACCCTATTTTAGCCGCCATACAATCAAACAAACCATTACTTAGTATGTGTTTTTATTTTTAATTAAGGCTGCAGTGTTCGATTTCGCTTTACGCAGGCTGGTAACGTTATCGCGTTTTTTTTTACCAAAGAGGATTTATTAAATACTAAATGTAAAAAAAATCCAACAAATATGAGGTGATTGATTATGTAATTGATTTAATATATTAGATTATTTTCGTCAAATCCAAAACTATCATATCATTAATCTTCGTGATAATATTTTCCAATAACATTAGAAATGCCAATAGTTATTAGTATAGACACGTGAGACAATGAGACACGTACGAGTTCTTGTCTAGGAATATTCCTACATTTATAAATAGTCACAGGACATTTAATATTATGTTGAATTGCATAATAGCAGGTGGAACTGCAGCTGCCTGCGACTTGTTTTTTATCCTCACACTGGAGAATCTTTGGTATTTTCAATTAACAATTATAGACAGAGCATTGTTGAGCAACTCCAGTGAAGAACAGATTTGTAAACTGTTTAAAACTTAAAAGATCCAGAATATTACGATTATAAAATCTATTTGTCATATAAAATATTGTTCCTTCAAATAGACAATTATTTGGTAACAATCTATAACAATTGGTACCAACTAAATAGGTATTATTTACGCTTGCCAATGTATATTTCAAGCTTTCAAGTTCTTTACAAGTTACTATTGTCTTGTTTTCATAAACTAATTTATTTATTTATAACAACTGATGACTGAATTTACGACTTTTAGGAGAGGTTTTACGAAATTATTTCAACAGTATAAAAATTGAATGAAAATCTCCTGCTATTGTAAAATAGCGCCATCTAGCGGCGGCTTTCGAAGCTTTCTTAACGGAGACTACTTGAAGTCAAGGTTAGCTACTCAATCTTAGTTCCTGTTTTCTCTAATAGAGTGCAGCTGTAATTTTTAAATATTGTTTTTATACAATGTTTATTGAAAAAATATTATATTCATAAATATTAAGTGATCCTTCTTTATTTATGCTAAATATCACTTCAATATATAAAAATGTGTAAAAACTTTAAATGGTAAAAAAAGGTTTAAACTTTTTACTTGTTTGTCTCTTTCTTGTTTATTGTGTATATGCTGTGATGAAAAGAGACAAAATAAAACAATATTTTTTCAGCTTCCGTAATGTAAAATGCCGTAATGAGTAATGTAAATTTTTGGATGACTAATTTTTTTTAATAATAATATTTAACATTTTGAGCATTCATTTGTTTGTGTCAAGGATATACAAGCAGTTTCTAGATCAATAGTATATGCTTATTGTCAAATATAATCTGTATAAAGCTTAAATTAAATCTTTTGCATTGTTTTGACATTATCTGTAATAAAAAATAAATAAATTTTTGAGTTTTGTCTTTTTTCTCTACGTAGTTAGTTAAATATCTACAATACATCCATCCATTAGTTCAGTAACCAGATCTAATTTATTGAAAAGCACTCAAGACAATGTTTTATTTATACGTGAGCAAACTTCGCTTCAAACAATAATTCTGCTAAATCTGAAATTCTCTTAAAAGTATCTCGTATATAATTATTAATTGTATCGTAACGTAACTTAACGTTATTATTATATTTTTGATGGTGCCTGGTCTTCCAGACATCGCTTGATAATCGCGACAAAGATGCCCGTTGCCTCCTTTTTTACTGTCGCCGCTTCATTTTATGTGATGTGTTGCAACAAAGCATTACCTATCAAATAAAATCGAATAAAATGAATATTGAAAGGTATGAAGGAATCATGATTTTTATGCATACGCAATCCTTTGTGCGCGAATTACCCGGTTATAAGTTACAGGTTTTTGCTTAAAAATTAATATAGAACGGATTAATTACTATTAATGTATTATATAGCATCGTATACATAATTAATGCGTAATAAACAAATGAATAATTCATTACTTTGTACTCGTTTAAATTCTTTCCTAGTGTTCTATAATCGTTGATTTTAAATGTTTACCACTTGGAATTGACATATTGTGGTTTTCCTTTTTTATATTAATGTAAAAGAAGAAAGTGATAAGGATTGATTGCGCCTGTAATGATTTTGCAGGCAAATGCGCTGTTTGGTGTTGATGACTGACTTATTTGTAACTAGCTGACCCGGCGAACTTCGTACCGCCTTAGCGTAGCTTTGATGCACTATTTTACTTTGTATAGTTGACCTATCTTATTTCGTACTAGCTGTACCAGCGACTTCGTCCGCATGGATTAGGTATAACAACTTACAAAAAATTCTTTTTAAATACTTATTTTAGAAAACATGTTCTATCTACGTCACTAACTAAATAAACACAAATGTACTTTATTTATAATTATTACTTAACAGCTAGGCACCCGGAAACAATTGAAAGCAGCAAAAATGAATTACAATGTTTTGAATTAGACTACAGAATTTTATACGTTTTTTATTACGTAATTTTATTTTAGCTTTTTATCGGCGTAGTAATAAATACACATATATCTGTGCAAAGTTCCATCTTCC
Organism: Pontia daplidice; assembly: GCA_963693355.1. Classification (NCBI taxonomy): domain Eukaryota; kingdom Metazoa; phylum Arthropoda; class Insecta; order Lepidoptera; family Pieridae; genus Pontia; species Pontia daplidice. Next base: position 763,922 of record CAVNZL010000019.1, on the reverse strand, counting down.
TAACACTAACCGTTTCGACGCTAGAGTGAGAGCGGGCGAATGAACGGACACGACGAAGGGTTCCTTTACATAGACTGCGGAACCGTAATAAAAGTAGCCTAAGTGACTCCTTATTATATCAGCTACCAATCAAAAAAAGTCCCGTCAAAATCGTTCCAGCCATTCCAGAGATTACCCGAAACAAACAGACAGACAGACAAAAATTAAAAAAAATGTCATTTTGGTGTAAGTATCGTATATATATTCATATGCATGTAGTAAAAGACGGTTATTTCAATATTAAAAACAGACACTCCAATTTTATATATTAGTATAGAATAAGTTTTTTTGTTATCTTTTCATATTATACGGTCGTCGAGTTGTGAAGACGTATTTTTATTTTTTATTTTTCACGTCGTCTTATTCAGTCCTTCAGAAATTTGACTTTTCTATAGCAAGCCACATTAATACAAAAGAAGAAAGATACAGCTTCCTATTGAAATATAATGGATACTGACACGCTTAACACCTGCAAAACATAATATGAGTTTTTCTCTTTTAAAAGATACTTTTGTATGTATATTGTGAAATAAAGACAAACTGCAAATGATGTTTTTTTTAATTCATCTATTCAAGAGTTAATAAGCGATGAAATTTATCAGCTTCAAACGTCTAGTTTATGTAGTTGTTTTTACTCATTAATAAGACCTTATGCAAAAATTAATGAATATATAAGAGGGAAATGTATAATATGAAATTAGGATATATATATAATATGAAAGTGTACATGGAGGTACACTTATATCTTAATATATACTTATATATAAATCTCTTGTCACGATGTTTGTCCGCGATGGGCTCCTAAACTACGTAACCGATTTTAAATTTTATTGGCACACCGTAAGCAGTTGGAGTAGACTCCAACTTAAGAGAAAGGATAGCTTAGATCTTTAATTATAGTCGCAATTTAATTTTATTGCAAATTATTTGTCTATAATTAATTGACAGTCACAATTATCTGTAACTGCAAAATATTCTAACAGATGTCGATACTTTTCGACTGGATTGAGTGAGTAATCAATAGATGGCACTGCTATGGTACACCGACAAAAACATACAGACACACTTAAAGCCGATACTAAAAAAAAAATATTGCTAGAAATCACATTTATGGCAAAACAACGTTTGCCGGATCAGCTAGTAAATATATATGTATATATAACTCATTTTCATTTTCCCTCATTTAATATACCAAATTTCTATATAGGTTGAAGTAATTTTAAACAAAATTCGTTTGAACGGTCAGTACGAGCGTCGTTATCTGAACGACCGCTATCAAACGTTGAAAACTTCTAGATTTGCCTTTGAAATACAGAAAACTTAGTCAACAACAAATTGGAAGCGCTCATTTTATAGAAATACTATTAAATATATTTCTCCTTAAACCATAACCAACTTTGTCATCGGATATCTCTTACTTCAATATCTTTATAATTATATAACAAATATTTAATTATTTAATTACGTAAATGAGTCTATACTAAGCTATTTCATAAAAATCTGGATTGTGGAGGAAATATGAATAGGTAAACCATTTTATATAATATAGATCAGTGTTTTTCAACCTTTTTCATGATGCGACCCCCCTAGAATAAAAAAATATTTCGCGACCCCCGTTGACCCTTCGATTTTTTGTCATGTATGTATGTGTATGTTACAGTTATGTTAATTGTTTTTTTTTTACTAAAATACCCATTTTTTTCGACCTCTGGCGACCCCCCTACAGAAGCTTATTGGTTGAAAATCAATAATATAGATTATAGTGCATTTTTTACATCTATTACAATTATGCAATTTTATATACCAATCGAGAAAACCCTCTAATCATTACAAGTTTTGTTTCAATTACATCAAGTTAATCTACGACTTAGTACCAACTTTGTGAAAGCTTTACGATCTGTTCTAAAAAGAAACAAAAAGAAGTTGAACCGCTAAGTGCACTGGAAAGCTTAGTTTCTAAGTTAAACTCATTATAATTATAACTTGTACTATACTGTATATTATGATAATATAAGTTTTATCTATATATAACATCAAATTTATCGATTTATTCATTTTATATTTCAAAATTGAACAAAATCATTTATGTGCGGTTCTTGAAATTACTTTTCTCAAACAGTTAGAGATTCTGTTTGAACTAAAATATAGAAGGAGGTTACTTTAATTAGCTTATCATTACTAAGACGATGTACTATTAGCAGTAGTATAGCAGTGTGAATTATGAAAAACTCATCCAATTCCCAGGTAACGGCGAACGTGAATAACGTACGAATCCAATTATTCAGATTAGAGTATCAATCTTTTAGCGATATTGAAACGAACTAACCCTTTGATAATCCCAGATTTCGGATAAGCTCTGTTTCGTAACGAGTTTATGGTATGAATATTTTTTGCAATGCGAACGGAATTTCAAACTTTGCAATATAATTGTTAGGAAAATATGTAAGTTACAATTCCATTTAGCTTTTCGTTACTAAAATAATGATCGTGAAATTTAATACTAGACTGACTGTGGTTTATCTTTATTGAAGAATTTTACTAGAATTTTACTTTATTTAAATAAAAATTTTACTTAATACGATGGCGTATGCGATTGGAAATGTAAAGCAAATTTTAGCTCGATATTAAATCTTTAACTATTTGATGAAAAGCACTTTGTTAACGGATTAAGTTATGTATCTTTTAATTTTTTTTGACGTTTCGCGTGCTTTACAGCGTGCTTGGTCACCGTAGACTCAAGACAAAAGGTGTGAATTGTCATAATAAGTGTCACAGCTGCAGAGAGGTTATGTGTTATCTGTATTTATTGCCCCGGAGTTGGCATCGACTAATTTAACATACTTAAATTTTGTAAAAATACATAACTTAATCCGTTAACAGTGTTTTTCTTAAACTATTCTAAAATTACATTTTAATATTATTTCTACCCTCTCTAACAAGGGCCATTTGCAACCAAACCTATGAAAATATAGCGAAAACCCCAGTCCTATTAGATTACCGCTTCTCAATCAAATAAATAGAGACCTGAGACGTACCTAAATGTATTTTCAATCCTCATTGTTGGGTGATAAATGTATTAATCGTGACTGAGTACATGCTACAAAAGCTATTGAAAGAAATATTTTCTAAACGTAAGTAAACCATCCAATCTCGTAAACAATTTATCACAATGACGGATGGTCCAACTTTTGGTGAGATAGGAATATGATAAGTCAAAAGGGAAGCGAAAAATATGAGCTCTGCAGTGAGCCCCAATGTCAACTTGAAATGACTTGAATATATCACATATCAAGTTTTGTAATAATTAACATTATATGTTACGGTTTCATTTATGTTAAATGTTTAATTGTTTACCAAAGATTTTTTATTCATAGTGAGTTCTTAAGGAATCTAAATAGTGTGGATATATGGCCAATGTACATAGGCTATAACTAATATAATAATATTTTATTGAAACGAAAATTAATACAGATACAGTGTATGAAAATCTGTGTCTATTAATTTACGGTTCTATCTAATTATAAGAGTAGTCAACGTTTTCACTGAAGATCGCATTTTTTTCATGAATATTATCGCATCTTATGCGCCTTTTTATATAATTTATTGTACCTATAAATAAATACATTTCACTTTTCACGATTAATAATTTGTAAAAATACTCGAAAACTATTGATATTTGAATTGATAAGTCAGATTTCTATATCCCTAGGCTATCCTATAAAACCATTTTTTTAAATATTATGCATAAAAAAGGTAAAATTAAAGGTCCAGTCAAATTCAGGACAGTTTAAATTTCATGCGAAATTCACGATTTTAATAGTTTTCCTTTAATAAAATATAACTCGTGCATTAGCAAATTGAGTCAATATTCAAATGGAAAATGCGGTGTTTATTCTATTCCACTTCTGAGATCCGTTACAGCCACTTACCTGAAATGGAGAAAACGTACATATTAGTACATACAATTATTATTTAGAAATCTTTAGTAATATAAGAAAAGTAATGATATTTATAGGTGAGCTAAAGCTACAATGAAGGTTTAGTGAAAGATTCAAGAGTGGCTGTCGATTTGTTATAAATCACTTAAGTAGTTTATATGAATTGAATGAGGTGCTTAGACCTTGATAAAGATTCTTGTTTATATTCAATTTTATTGGCGGACTCCATAAAAATAACCATAAACCACCACAGCACGGCACGGACAGACAGACGAACGATTGTTGAAGGTGAACGTAGAATTTATGAGCCACGCTACATAATATAGTACCAATCTGGCACCTGACTGTTAATTGACACCACAACGATTTTCATCACCAGAAGAGAAACACGTTTTCTGAGGTAATTTCAAAAAGGGAGTTTTCAAATTCATGTGCCTAACTATTAATTACGATTAGTGTGCCCCACATAAATGCATACCTGACACAATCACGCGTACAGTCTCTCAACTGGCAATAGCTGCAATTGCAGGACGAGTAGCAGGAACCGCTGGAGTCAAAGCTTATAGAGTCGAACTGACGACCCAGCTCTCCAGAACTTGGCACTGATGCGGACCGCCGCCATCTGTAATTCGTTTCCGCGATAATCAGATTTGAGCATATGATGACACCGGAGTGTGTGAATTTTTTGCACCTTATTGCTAGATAATTGGTATATTAGAATTGTATACTATTAGTAACTCCTGATTCTATTAATTATAGAGTTTAAGGAATCGTCTCGTCTCGTCTGATTGATGATTATATTAAGTTGTCCGTCATGTGTTTGTATACATCATTAATTCAAAAATAAAGACTGAAGACAAAAGAACGTCTTTTGTCTTCAGTCTACCGTCAAACTGTCAAACTAAGTGTTACAGCTGTAGAGAGGTTGAATGTTATCTATATTTATTGCCCCGGAGTTGGTATCGACTAAAACCGGAAGGATTTTCACAGAAGTGGCTCACGGTGTCCTCCATTTTTGCGGTTTGTTTTTCATGAGATTTTAATTTAGATATTATTGGATCCCAGGTGTTTGATAATTTTGAATTTAGGGTGTATTTTGATTTGAATTGCTTCTCGTAACAATCTTGGGAAGAATCTTTTTTCTTTCGCAAGTACTTTTGGTTGGTCGAAGCGTATGTAGTGATTAAACCCATCTAATGTGTGTTCACAGTCTGCTAATTTGTGTGTCTTCTATATCTTATGTCTGCAATATGTTCTTTCAGTCTGCTAGACATATTTCGTTTAGTTTGCCCTATGTAAGATAGGCCACAGTCGCAATCCAGTTTGTATATACTGCAGTTTGTATATAATGCAGTTTGTATATACTTATTTAAAATTAGCAAAAAAAACATAACTAAATCCGTTCAAACACGTTTTTCATATATATTTCATTGATCTTGAGGTTGAGTCTTTTATAATTCCATACAGCCCCCCTTCCCCCCTTTTTTTCCTCTCTTTCCCCAAAAACCACCCCCCCCCCCCCCCCCCCCCCCCCCCCCCCCCACCCCCCCCCCCCCCCCCCCCCCCCCCCCCCCCCCCCCCCCCCCCCCCCCCCCCCCCCCCCCCCCCCCCCCCCCCCCCCCCCCCCCCCCCCCCCCCCCCCCCCCCCCCCCCCCCCCCCCCCCCCCCCCCCCCCCCCCCCCCCCCCCCCCCCCCCCCCCCCCCCCCCCCCCCCCCCCCCCCCCCCCCCCCCCCCCCCCCCCCCCCCCCCCCCCCCCCCCCCCCCCCCCCCCCCCCCCCCCCCCCCCCCCCCCCCCCCCCCCCCCCCCCCCCCCCCCCCCCCCCCCCCCCCCCCCCCCCCCCCCCCCCCCCCCCCCCCCCCCCCCCCCCCCCCCCCCCCCCCCCCCCCCCCCCCCCCCCCCCCCCCCCCCCCCCCCCCCCCCCCCCCCCCCCCCCCCCCCCCCCCCCCCCCCCCCCCCCCCCTTCCCCCTCCCCCCCCCCCCCCCCCCCTTCCTCCCCCCCCCCCCCCCCCCCCCCCCCCCCCCCCCCCCCCCCCCCCCCCCCCCCTCTTCCTCCCCCCCCCCCCCCCTCTCCCCCCCCCCCCCCCCCCCCCCCCCCCCCCCCCCCCCCCCCCCCCCCCCCCCCCCCCCCCCCCCCCGCCCCCCCCCCCCTCCCCCCCCCTTTTCCCTCCCCCCCCCCCCCCCCCCTCCCCCCCCCCCCCCCCCCCCCCCCCCCCCCCTTCCCCCCCCCCCCCCCCCCCCCCCCCCGCCCCCCCTCCCCCCCTCCCTCCTTTTTTTTTTTTTTTTTTTTTTTTTTTTTTTTTTTTTTTTTTTTTTTTTTTTTTTTTTTTTTTTTTTTTTCCCTTCCTTCCCCCCTCCTCCCCCCCCTCCCCTCTCTTTTTATTTCTTTTTCCCTTTTTTTTTCCTTCTCCCCCCCCCTTCCCTTCTTTTTATTAATAATTACGAACAATAACTCCTTCCCCCCCCCCCCCCCCCCCCCCCCCCCCCCCCCCCCCCCCCCCCCCGCCGCCCCGGGCCCGGTTTGGCCCCCCCCCCCTTCCTCCCCCCCCCCCCTCCCCTTTTCCCTTGGGTTTTTTTTTTGTTTTTCCGCTGCCGCCCGGTCTTCCCCCCCGCGCGGTCTTCCCCCCCCCCCCCCCCCCCAAACCAAACCGAAGGAACCTAATGAATCAGGCACTAAGAAATACTTAGTTTAATTAAATCCTTTTTAATAAAACTAACGTTAAATCCAATGCAATCCAAATTTCTATCAATTCATACACCGTTAACAGTCCATTTGGTTAAATCATTACCTGCCACTTTTCGAGTCCACATGTTCGATTAGGACGTTCCAAGTCCTATGTATAAGATACAGAAGGAAGAGTACTCTGGATGATTCGGCATTTTGGTTGTCCTTTCGCTTCTTGCTGTTTGCGCTGCTTAGTCCGCTGCCCATCTTTCAATGAATTATCTCATCTGCATGCTGGAAGTCTGAAATTGTAGAAGAAATATATTAAAATACATGTGGTTTGGATAAATTTGTTTTAAATTAATTTGCCGTTGCCCGTTGGTCCTGTGTAAAGCCTTAAATCAAGTCTTAATTGGAAAGGATAGGGTTTAAAGAAAAACACATTAACGGATTTAAGTTATGTATATTTGCAAAATTTAAATATATTTACATAATTTTAAATTTTTCTGACGTTTCGCGTGCTTCACAGCGTGCGTGGTCACGGTAGACTGAAGACAAAAGGTGTTAATTGTCAAAATAAGTGTTACAGCTGCAGAGAGGTTATTAAATTTAACTAACTAACTTAACTTAAATCCGTTAATAAAATGTTTTTTGTAAACGAGCAACAGTTATGTTAATAAAAAACAATATTAAAATAGGTTTTAAGTATATAACTTTATTATAACTATTTTTATCAAATTTTCGGAGATTGGTCATGAGAATTTACAAGTGCAAACAAGGTATTCAAGAATAAATCTCTTCTAATACAAAATTATAAGCTGTAGCTCCAAAAGTAATGGCTACAAAGAACTCTATTTACGATGACTGTTTCTTAGACTAGTTTGATATATGAAGATAAACAATGCCTCTAGTGGTACTTCCTTCTAATGCATTTTTGCTTAACGTTACCACCATCACACTCTATACACAATTGGTAATATCTCACTGCCAATACGAGTGGCGCATTATGAAGAAATATTGCAAAAAGTGATTACATGCTACACGTTTACAATATGGATGAGATTTAAGTACCGCGGGCAAAACCCCCCGACGAAATGCTAGTTAAGTTACAATTTTTTTTTATTGTTGCTCGAACTCATTGCCTTATGATCTAGGGTCGTTTTTAATCATGGGCTCATATATTACTTAACAATATTGTACTATAGTACAATAGTTTGTAATGCAGCCGCTTATATTCCTATATTAATAGCATATGATGCGCATCTCGCGATCATCTGTGCCAACAGCCTCACCGGAAATATTCTTATAATGCTCATGGGTTCATGCGTTGTCGATGCTCGCGACGTCTTCCTTCTATTACAATATTATTGATTATATACAAATTCTAATAAAACTAACGCTACTTTCAAACTGGTTCAATGCGAGCACTAATAGGCTCTTACTTTCTAAATCTATTCGCGATTTGAGTTAATGACGTGTAACATTGTTGTTACAATTTCCATGTTACAAATATAAGTGTATCCTTACTGTGACTACCAATTACCATATAGAACGAGATGGTTAAAAAAACTCATTATAATTCTAATACACAATCATTTTAACCAAAATTAGCGTTGTACAATGTCATTTCATCCGGTTGCGAATTGAAAACAACATTTCGATAACTGTTGGTTTAATTTTGGATAAGTTTTTTTTTCATGCTCAGCGAGCCGTACGTAAAAGTGCCACATAATATCAATGTTTGTACCCTTTCACAAGCAATAGCTCAGCGCGGCGGTTTCCGTATTAGCAGCATGTAATTGAACGGTCAAAATTTTTGTAATCAAATTCGAAATATTTATAGACAAATGTACTTATGTTAATGCACGTTGACTATTTTTCAATGCTTTTTTTTAAAGTGTACGGTCGCAACAAATGATCTATAAATAAACTTCAAATTATTACCGAACGATTGTAAATAACTACCAATCCTTATAGACGAAATGAGAACATTGATATTTTCTTTTTTTAACATACCTGTTACTCATTTAAAGAAAAACACAGTCTACTGACCACGCACGATGTAAAGTACGCGAACCGTCGGAAAAATTGAAAATAATGTAAATATATTTAAATTTTACAAATATACATAACTCAAATCCGTTAATAAAATGTTTTTCTTTAAATGATAACATTGAACTGTCCACCTATAATTAAAAAAAAAAAGTTTTTTTGTTTTACAAGTGTTTGTTAGGAGCTGCGTAACAGTATCTTTACGATAAACAAATGATTAGCCATTATAAAGTAATAAGTATCGTATGTTCTATATGTATCGTTTATCGTGTGATAAATAATATGTTTGATTCTAAGTATAATCAATGTGCCCATCAACATCTTAAAAAATTGAAACTAATAAACTAATTTTAAAATTTGAAACACTTATAACTCCTTTTGTCAAAATTAAATTTATACGAAAATTATATCTTACAAACAGAACTAAAACAATTAAATTATGTTATCTTAAAAGTCGTATTTTAGAAACCACATGGATTCACATTTATATATAATCAATTATTTTATACAAATACAGGCTTTCAACAACCCGGACGACACAAATGGAGAATCCATTGTTCTTAATTTAAAAAAAATCTATATTTCTCGTTCGTTCGTTTATAAAGTAAAATTTAGAGCTTTCGACGTTCCAATACAAAAGTTATTAAAAATATTTTCCGCGTGACGCGAAAACCATGACAAAAATGTAATACTCATGTCTCAGACCTGGCAATATCGCGATCCTTTTCACTTTGTGCATTTTGTGGTGAAAACACAATTTTTAATCCACGTCACGTCGCAAAAGATTATTGAAACTTCGCTGAAATTTCGCCGTTCGGAATTTTCGAGTATTTGAAATTACTGCTTTATCTACAAATATCGTAAAAACGCGTGAGACGTTTTACAATATTACCCCAATAAAATGCACTATCCAACTAACCTTTTCAACCAAAAAAATGAAAAATTTGTTTATTTTATTAGATTACATCTTTCTGTGTCACTTAATTGTTAAATCCTAATTGCAAAAGTTGTGATCAGAACCACTACTACATTCTTTCTAATAGTTAATTTACTTTGATTAGTCTACAGCTTATTGGGACGCAAAATATTATTTGTATATTTATACTTTTGTAAAGAAAACAAGAAAAGGGCGTGGGGAAATCGGGGTTGTAAGTGGAGTCCAAATCTGATATCTAGACACAGAAAGATACGATTAAAAAACTTAAAATTATTTTTATTTATTCATCCAACTTTAAAGACATGACCAATAAAAGTGAAATATAAATTAAATAACTTTTTACTATTATTAAAACAAAACTGAGTTTAAGTTACGTATAAATTATAGTAATTTAATATTTAGTCACATAGGAATATTTTTTTGGTATTGGTACCCAGCAAAAGCATCAGTACAGTTATCCGACTGTGATATAAACAAATAACAAATAACCAACATTTTAAAAACCATAATATAATAAATATTAGAGGGAAAAACTAACCTATATAAAAAAAACTAAACCAAACTAAAAACAAAAAAAACAAATATGGTTGATATGCATTTTAACAAAATGGCGTTGCATCTTATTAAACTTTAATAATATTAACAGATTTCGCAATTGCCTTAGATATATTTTCATTTAATAAAAGTGAAAAACCGAGACTAACATTTAATTAAAAAAAAATCTTCAATTGTAAAAAAACAAATCCACAACTTTTTTTCAAAGAAAAACACTTTGTTAACGGATTAAGTATGTATTTATAAAAAATTTAAGTATATTACAATATTTTAATTTTTTGTGTAATAAATACAGATAACACATAACCTCTTTCAGCTGTGACACTTATTTTGACAATTAACCCCTTTTGGTTTCAGTCTACCGTAACCACGCACGCTGTAAAGCATGCGAAACATCGGAAAAAAATAATAATATAAATAAATTTTGTTAAAATACATAAGTAGCATAAGTATAAATGAGTAGCAATTATGTTAAATAAGACAATATTAAATTCACAACTTGTTCACACATCCTATTCAGGTAAAGTGAAGTTAAATCCGCGTTTATATAAATAAATTTTACTTTTTAGTTCCTGATCATTTCTCTTATTAATATTGATATAATGACCAGCGCAAAGATTTATATACGTTTAGAATTAATTGAATATATAACAGTTAAATAACAGTATAAGATTGATAGCGCGAATCGAATAGCGGTATGCGCATATTATCAATATATTTACATAAAGACGATTAAAAATTTATATTGCATGCGCTAATGTAAGCAATAGACAATTTGAGACCAGGTTTAATTGAAATCTGAGAATGGCTATCAAAACTCACGATTATCCACGGTAAGCTTTCTAGCTGGAAGGGTGCTAACACTCCTGGTAAACCTATTTTTATATATATAATGTATATAAACTGTTTAACACTCACACCACATCATAAATTAGAAATCGAACCCAGCATAGTCTCAGATATCAAAGGGTTACTTGATGACTTAGACAAAGACGAAAACGTGGCGAAAGAAGGCTTGGATTGAATTGTCCAATATTTGACTCTATTTGTATATATTTGTGTGTGTATATGTAATGTTTGCCAAGATAACAATTAATTGAAAATATAATTGTTATTTTTGCAAGTGGTTTTCGGTTAATTTACAAAAGAAATTATTTTTTAAACTTAGTACCCATATCAGTGTTGAATATTTATATGTCTTTGCAGTACTTAATTCAGATACAATTCGTTATAACGATTTAATATCCTATCAAAAAAGTTGTTAACACATTGTAGTACATCTATAAACTTTAAAACCACTAAAATTTCGATTGTAATAACATTAGAGCGGATTCCAGAGAGTTTATAATTATTATCAAGGTAGAGCGGGCAAGTGGGTTGTATAATGTATGGTAATCGGCAATTGACGAGGAAACGCGGTTTCTTTTTATGTAATTAATACATATTATAAGAATAAATAACTTATATTCTCTTTAGAGAAAATTTTATTCTGCCTTTCTTGGGAATTATTTTTACTCGTTATAATTATTAGTCAACAGGGTATGATATTCTTTTGAATATTAGTTTTAAATTAATAATTCCTTAATAATTCAAAATACATAAAGCATTTTTAATGAATATCCTGTAAAGGTAATTGACACAAAAATTCTTTTATATACTCATTGAATAGATACGAACCAGAGGGTTTAATTAAGTGCTTCGTGAAGTTGATGGGTGGAACTGGTCCGATACCACACGATAGCATTTCACGTTAATGGTTTAAGGCTGTTCCGGGATTATTATTAGTTAAAATTGTTTTGCATTAATGAAACGTGATAAAATGTTTTAATATTTTCTAATGAAATTGGTAATAGTAGCAGGCACCAGTACCTCAGAAGGAGAGATAAATATGAGAGTTATTATTTTATGGTTATTATGAACTCATTTCGTATATCATATAAAAAGGTTATATATCAAAGGACAGTAAACTTATATTCAAAGAGGAAAAGGGTTTTATGAAAAGCCACGTGTGAAGAGAAATAATTATTTCAACAAATAAATAAAATTCATAAGATATAGACATATTTACGTGCTCCACAGCTTATTTCAGGTGCGAATTGTTTTTAAAACTTAATAGCATTTAATGTTCATTTAATCAAATTCTTCATCTTTTCTTTGTATATTTTTCTATGTTTATATACATAACAATAGAAAAATCTATATGTACATCTGTGTTGTATGAGTGTAGATTATGATGTTTGTTGTGTTTGTAATAAATAATATTTTAAATTTTTTGTATGAATTTGTTTATGTAATACATGTTTTATAATTTACGTTCATGTTCATTTCTCCCTTATCTTTTTCTTTTGACACGAGTTGCTTGGAAGATATCGCTTTTAAGTGATAAGGCCACCTATAACCTTCCGCCTTTACTTAACTGTAAGGTTATTATAATATAACATGTTTTCTCATTCGCTGGAAAGTGAGTTCGAAGTGAATTGCGCGGTTGATTGTAGTAGGATGAAGGTTCGCTAATTACAGCAAAACACGGCTCATCTTTCATCAGAGATTACATTTATATACATAACATTACTTTTTAGCTTTGCAAACAAATTGAAATATAGGAAAATTCCACTATGTCCATTAGTTGGTAAGAGCACAGTTCGTGATTTATATTAAAACTATTTAATGTTCCGCAGCATCTATATTGAAACTGGCGAATGTGAATCTGTGTTTCTTAAACTTTCTAAAGTCATTCTGAACACAAAATAGATTTTTCACGGCAATCAGTATGCCATTTTGCTAGCCCGGACGATTGAAAAACTAATCATTGTCTATTATTAGTCGTGCCAAAATCGAGAACTGTAAAAATGCATCCGACTTAATTGTAAAAAGAACAAATATTAGTTAATAAAATGAATATAGTTTTTTACTATAGCGACATTGAGTTCGTAAACATTCGATACGATTTTAAAAATTTTGCTATTTTTTGTCATGAAAGAATACTACCGTTGAGGCGGTATGACGGCAGCCATGTCGGTCTTCAAAAGGTGGCCTTGCAGCTCCAGGCTACAAGATATGCAAGCAGTTCTATTCACAAGAATTTAAGAAGGAATCACTCCTTTTTTATAGTGACAACGCATTACTTGAGCAAAGCTTTTACTTCTTATATCATCTGCTGCTATCTTTGCTTTTTATATCATCTGTTTCATAGAGCTGGTATAGAAATGTTTTAGTTGAAGTTATCCACGCTCTCCTTTCATATTTGGGACACGTACGTGCAAAATTTTACAAGGAAATGATAGCTCCATAATAGATAGGTTATTATGCGGAAGCTATCGTTTCCTGTTGCATTGTATAATCTTGGTAATACCGCCTTATTTTTTCAACACTTGCCTCATTTTATTCAGTGCTTTCTTTTCAGGATTTTTCTTTTTGTTATTTTTCGCCTCATATTTATTGCATATAAAGTATGCAATATATAATATTGTATTTTAAAAAGTTTGAGTTTGGTATGTAGGTAGAATATTGGTAGGAATTGTTTCACATTGTATCAAAATTTAATTGACTGACGAAACGGGAAAAACACGTCAAACGGTTATTTAAATTTAGAGTTGAAATAATACTTAGTTATGTCAGCATTGAACAGTAAATACACAATGTTTTGACTTCAAATAATAATAAATATTTACAAAATGCATATGCAGAAAGTGTTTGTTTATAATACGTAGAAATTATCCAAATTCCCACGTATGAAAAAGACATCCTCCAACAAGATCTACTCCGGATAACTGCTCCTCGTTCTACCCACTACTGCAATCTTTTTGAGGGTCTACCAGTTCCATTTTTGCTGGCCCTTAAACCAGTTCATTTATTTCGTTACCACGTAAATTTCAACCTTTTTATAGTTTTTGTTACATCTCGTAATAGTGTGTTTTCGAAAGGTTGTCAAACTTTACTCTGCCCAAGCATTTTCTCTAACACATCTATAGCGTTCTGGAAAATTTGAAGCTGTCCATAATGCGCTTTTGTAAGTGCCCAAGCATCCATAAGTTTCTTATTTTCATTAGGATTATTTTAGACTACAAAACCGTTTCTAAGTACTTTCAATGTCTATTACTTTTGTGGTAAATCTGAAGGTAAAACTTCATTAACTTAGGTATTTTCTCATCTCATTTTCATTCGAGTGACGTTACTATCTTTAATCTCTCTAGAGAAAAGAATCTACTATTTCGTACACCATCCATTATTTTTAACATAGTTAAAAATTAATATCATTTCCTATATTTTCCATTTTTGTTATCAGATATATGATATAAAGATAAAATTGTTGTGTTTTGAGTTACCTGGTTTAAGTTTAGGCTTCGCATCTTTTTACCATGGCAACGACCCAAAAAGAAGTCATTTAAATTGGTTTAACCTGTAGAATGACATATAGGACCTATAGGACGCTCCATAATTCAAATAATCTTTTGTTTTGCGTCAACAACTTAAAAATTAGAAATTAATCCTGCATTTTAAAATAAATTCATTCGGATTCATTAAAACACTAAAGTGTGATACTTTGTAAAAGCAGAAAGTATGTTATATACCTGTCATGTAAATGGTGAACCAATCGCTTGCTAATGTCTGTCAAACACGACATCAAGAAAAACTTATAAGACTACGCAGTGGTATGTGAACATTATCTGGCGGATAAGCTAAATAAACGGCTGCGATGGTGTAAAACGATATACTTAAGGCATTTCAATCTTTTTATGTTAGTGCAAAACGAGCAGTCATGGCTGCCCATCTATAAAACTTAGATTAAGCATTATTGCTTTGAACAGCAGAGACTATCATATATTTTATAGTTAAATTTTTACTCCCAGTATAGACTACCTACATATGTAGCTCGATTTGATAACACACTAAAAGTGTTATTCATTTCTCGCGTCCTCTCAAAGTGTTATATCGTGGTGAGGCTGATAGCTTTGAGAAAATCCCATCATTTTGAACCTCTGATCCTAGTCGTAGGGCTCCGTCTGTTACCTTAGGTCTCATGGTGCAGACTTCCCGTACTTATTTATATATCCCATATTTGTGTCAGGGTACAACTGTAGAGATCAGGGATCCCTCTCACTTAGTCATTTTAGTGCACCTTGCCAAACTCATTATAGAACATCACTATATACAGACTGCTGACATTTTTATATATACCCACACTACTCAGTCCACTAACTGGCAGAGTGTACAAGTGTCATAGACAAACATAAATAAAATAAAAAATAGTTAATGTTTTGTTTATGAAGAAGGTACAACAATGTTGTCATAAAGTACAAGGTTTCAAACATCATTTAAATACGTAGAGATTATCAATTGATATAAATAACAAGATATGTTTCAAATTTTAGCACTAGCAGTGTAACAAGCCTAAAGTATAATTTGTTTGAAGTGTACTATAATTACGCAGGAATCGAACCTCAACTCGTTTCCCATAGGTTTGAAATACCGCGTTAATATTGTGTTCATGATTTTATGATGGTACTTCCTATGAATTAGCTTTTGCATTCTCATAAAGAATTGTATAAAATTTATTTATAATATGTAGGTTATAAGCTTATTTATTTATTTTATTTAATAACAGCCCACTGCCAAAAGTGTCTTAGTATTGAGACATCTATATAGCATATACGTCAAGTATCTTTGCAAAACGAACAAAAGAACTTAAATACATTCAATTGCTTTGCAATGCCCATAATATTTAATGAAAAACAAACCGACATTTTTCGACTGGAAATGAGAAATATTGTCATTCTTAAATTACTAAACTGAGTAATACCATCATTATTTAGATGAATATTGGTTATTATTTACATAATAAATATATGTATACATAGAACGAACACATTCAAAGAGTAATAAAAACGTTGTATATTAAAGAATGTATACTATTAACCTGTGTGGTTTAATCCTTTTAACAGTTTGCACAAAACACAGCACTCATTTTGAAAATCGAACGTCGTAAACTATCGCAACTATTATAAGACGCGCGCGCACGCATTGGAACACGCCAAGGTACTGATCAAATGGGCTTACGCGTCTTAGGGTTGTCACCGTCAATTGTGACTTGTCAACAAGGCAAGGCTGAATGATGCCTGCATGAAGTTTTTATATGTAAGTTTTAGTTGTACTCAATTTTGATTAGCTGTAAATAATAATAAATCATTAAACGTCAATCGTTAAAATATATATTATTAAATGGCCTTCACTTGTTTATAGGGAAAATATACAATTTAATAGATAAATATATTTCGCCGTTTCCCGTGGGTTTTATTTTTCACTGGTCAATAAGCCAATAAAATCCCCATTTCACACTATCTTTAACTACATGATCGTGGCATAGTAGCGGATACAATTGTTATTTCGGGTTTGTGTATCCCAAATCACATAGATATAAATATTAATTCAAGAGTCTCTACGAGTCTGTGGTGAAATAAACGAGAAGTTAATTACATCTAATGACCAACAAAAGTTCATCAAAGTGTTACAAATATTTATTCCAAATTTGAACATTTGAAATTTAACACTACGCGTCGGGCTTTTACCTATTACAAGATTTAGTGTTACAGGACTACTCTTCTAACGAGATTTTTGTAATGTTAATCTTATTATTTTAAATAAATATGACTGTATGACTGTCACAAAATTTGGGAGCGTCTTTGAAATCTCTGGTGTATGTGAACTCTCGCGGCCCTCAAAGAAATGTACCCCTAGATCAGTTCACAGTCTAATACTACTACATTTTATGTATAAAAAACTTATTCTAGTTTTCTTATTTAGAAAGGTTATTGCTGAACCAATTCCTATGAGTCATCCTTTAGAACATAAGATCTTGTGGAATGCTGTAAGTGACAGCCCTAGCTCACCTGCATTAGAAACACGATCAGTTTACGTTTACGTAGTATTTATTGGTTAAATTTATTTCCTGAAACCAGTCGCTCGTGAAATTTTTCCTAACACTTTTTGCTCGTGCTTTTACTGTTTAAATCTATAGATATAGGTAACATTAAATATCTATAAATTGATTGCTAAAATAACTACCGCCACAGTTTATATATAAGTATTAGTTTACTAATTAGCGCTCATAGTAAAGTTTGTTTGTTATTTTTGGAATAGGTAGGCCTTATAATAAGTATATCTTGGATGAATAACCTATTTCATAGAAAGCATCAAAAATATTAGTAAATCATTTTAAACGTTTTCTTTTCATCTTATTACAGATATCTTTAATATATTTGATATAGCGATTGTCTAAAACATGCGGTCAACAAAAAATATTCGTCCAATTTTTTTTCTGAAGGCGCACCTTATATCAAATAAAACCTCTTTATTATACACACTATTTTGGTAACTATTAATGATACATACATGTCGCTTAACACTCGATGTCTATCGCAGAAACAGCCACACAGTTCGGTAAGCCGCAATGAACACAAATAATTAGCAGAATATCGATAAAAGTACTTTCTTCAACACTGTCTAGAATCAGTTACGTATCAAAGTTTTTCCCCAACAATTCATCTTTAGCCTCGGTGAAAGAAAAAAACCGGCAATGCACTCGTGAGCTGTTAATAGTTAATTTATTTATTTTTATTATTTTTTTACTTTTTAACCCACACGGCGCTACTGAACATATAGTATACAATGTAGATGCCAAAATAGGGTATAATATATATACTAAAAGACTAAACGGGAACACAATTTTTTTTAATAAGTATTCAATATAAAATTAGCCTATTACGTTTGAATGAAATTAAAAGACCTTTAAATAATTTTCTAAATCAAAATTTACAAATATTTTTATACTTTATATGAAACCCTTTTACCACTTAAATCGAAATAATACACAGCTGAATGAATTATTGTTTTAGAAGTAAACTAATTGTTGACGAAAGCAATCTTCAGAAACGTTCGTTTCAAAAACAAATTACGTCAAGTTATATTATGTTTCTCATAATAATTATAAATAGTATTGAAATTGCCCTCAACACAGTTCTTACGCACAACATTTTAGTGAAGAATCGAAAACTGGATTATGTATATAGGTAAAGTTTGATTTTAAATTTATAAATTGTATTCTTTTCGAACGAACAAACGAGACCGAAATACTGAGCCTTCGCTGTCCGTTACCTGGTTGTAACTCGGAAATGTGATATTTATATTCTTAATTTTTTCAGTGTTTATGTTCCTATAACAAATACTAAATACGAAATACAAAATGACAATAACAAATAATTGGGGCTTCCATACACTTGATGGGATAACTCGGCTTCAGCTACGTCTAGGTTTTATGATTCGACTGGAGCTTATGCTCCATAAAGCCAGCTTAAAAATGACAAATTTTGTATTACTTTAAATGCTTCACAATCTTTCACGACATTTTGACTTTCGACGATTTCTAGTTAAGACAAATGGCTATTTAATGTCGCATTGAATATCAGTAAAGTAGTAACTGAAGTCTTCTTCATAAACACATCGCAAGATTTCCAACACCTATGTTACAAAACATTAGATTTTTATTCATTTTAGTAAATTAGTTTAGATTGAAATGTTTAATGACGCCTCAGACGAAAATTCGATGTATAAAATCCCAATTAAATAGTAGGAAACCAATTTACATAAATGTAATTATTTATTCTATTTAATTGCGCGTCGAATCCTATCCAATTATAAAAAAAACCTTAAACTTTGAATGACACCTTTGAACTTAAAATAATGGAAATTTATAATCTCTTTTTCATTAATAAACAATATTTTCTTTATGATTTCAGTTGCTTAGTTATATTAAAAGAAAATGTTATTCTTATTTATCATTTCCAGTTTCGCTCCACATCAAGATCTGATAACAGATTCTTGCTAACGCGTACAAAAACTCGCGCATACCAGGTTTTTCTGCACATCCGTATATGCGCTTTTTAATAATGTAATGGATGATTTAAACCACGTATTTTATATTCAATAATTTAATAAATCAAGCAGTACATTTTGGCCTTAACGAAACGTAATAATCACGATTTAAAATCAATAAATTTAATTTAACAGACAAATTAAGTCTACTATGGGATTATATGTGTAATAACTTTAATCTTAATCCTTTTTAGACACCGACTCTCACTGGATTCCTCGTTATATAGAAACTTATGTTAGACTAAAAATACTAGTAAATCCAAACATTTCATGTACTCTGTAAATACAATGAAATAAAAATTCAACATAGAATCTCGTAAAGAAGTAAACTCGATCAACCTTCTCAGAATGAGTTAAAACAATGCATAATCCAGTTAGGTTAGTGTGTGAGTATGTCAACGCAGTCATTAGTTAGAATTAGCGGTTCGCTACTGTCATTGAGATTCTATGCTACGATGTACAGTTTGCCGATATACAATATAATTTATTTTATCCTTCTCCCTAGGTTACGGCCACTCAGTAAAATACCTGTAGCGATTCCAATTTCAAATACAAAACGCTGTTGTAAATGTAGTAAAAAATATATAACGTATGTTGACCATATAAGTCTCTCTACTATTGGTATACTAAGGTTTTAAATCCAATCTTAACTGTTTTTTTTTAATTGTATAAAATTGCTTGTCATCGCCCAGTTGTCATAGATGGATATCTTGTTTTTTAAATGCGCTGAATGTCTTCTAGAATGCCTGCACCCGCGCTCTTTTCGATTTAACGAAGGCACGCCCATCGTCTGAGTTTATTTGACTATTTATTAACCCAAATATATAATATACAATCTATGTGCCATAATAGGGTAACAATGTATATAATAAAAGACTAAAAGGGAATACAAATGAAATAAAACAAAAAAAGATGAATAACATACGGACGCGCAGTGTCTGGTGGGCGTGTCTACTGTGGATGTGATGGTGGTGTATGTACCCTTTACACTGGGTACTACTATTGAAGTATTAGTGTTTTTTTCTACTTTTGACTTAAATGATACTCTTGGTAATTTAAATAAATAGTTAAGGTTATCATTTGAAAGTTGTGCCTATTCGAAAAAATGTATAATGATTCAACATTCCCTATGTTATTATAACTTTAATTCCTCCTCACAAGAATCCAACGAATTAACATAGGGAATATAAGTTCTTTGAAGAAAATGGTTTAATAAATAAGTTGTAATATGAAACGAGGCAACTTTGCCAATAAAATATTCATAATAAGGTAGATAATAAAATCTTGCGGGTGAATATTTCTGAAAATGAGCACAGTATTCTTTGAAGAGTAACGCATTTTTGTGTTAGTATTGAATTGCTTGTTTTGTCAAGCAATTAATTAAGACATCAATATATCGAGGGCACAGAGACAACAAACGTAGACCTGTTGGTTGTCTCTGTCTGTCTCTAAAAATTAATAGTAGAATGTACAATATACATACTTATTTTTTCATTTTGTGAATTCACATTAATCAATTATTACATTTAAAGAATGCATTATTATTTCTTGTCTTTTATGTTATCACTCTTCATGTCTTCAATTTAGATCGTGTTACATATTCCTTATTTGTTTTAGTCATAGCCAACTGTATCTTGATCTGTGGACCCGGTCCTACGAACTTTTTACAACGGTTCACGAAATATGAGATATCTTGAGGGATTTCTCTTTCTTCAAAAAGATCTGATAAGAAATACTTTACGCTTTTTAATTAGATTTATTATTCTCATTATATTTACTTAAGATAGGCCCTTCACAAAAACTAAATTTATTCTGAATTCCGTATGTCAAAATATGAATATGCATATCAACTTATTGTTTAAAGTCTGTATATAAAAATGCAAAGAATTTATCGAAGTGCATCGGAACTGAAGTAATACTTTTGATACTACTAATAATACTGCACAAAAGAGTATCGCATCTGCAAAGGATTACAATGCACTTGCAATTCCCTCTACAATTGCAGTTCATAGGCAACAGTGAATCCCAAGTGACCTGTGTTTTATATGATAGAGACATCCTATAAAAACAACAACATTACCTGATAGCCAAGTTACTATAGATCTAATTGACATCTAATATATTTACTAGCTGACCCGGCAAACGCTGTTTTGCCATACATGTGATTTCTAGCAATCATTTTTTTAGTTCAATAAAAATATTAATAAAAAATAGGGGTTGAACGTAAATAGGTAAAAATTTAGGGTTGTATGTAATATTTTTTTTTTTTTTTTTTTAATTTATTGTCGCATACCCCGACCTCTGGGCCAGGCCATTTTATAACTTAAGGATAACAAGCTCACAGGAGGTAGCCATTGAGACTCCTCCTGAAATATTAAACAATATTTATGGGCGATTAGCCCCCTTTGAGCCTGCGTCCCTACGATATATTCATGATTTTTACTACAGCACAATCTTCGCAAAGTACTCTTCTAGTACGACTGGAACTAGCACTAGTTAGAATCTGTCCATACTACAGTGTTATTTTTTTCAAGTTTTGTTCCAGGTCGTATCTAGGGAGCCAAAAATCGGGAGTATTTAGCAAGTGTAGAACATTTGGGATAATTGTATCGATTCGACCCCGGTGTATCTTTCAGTTTAAATCTATACAGGTATGACCGAACACGTGTCCAGTTAAGATCTGAATAAATCCGATTGGGGCTCTCTTTTTAATGTATTTAAGGTTAGAACACTATTGAAGAAAATTGGTAGTCTGCTGTTTCGCCTTCTTTATATCTTTTATCCCATTCAATATGTTTTGCTTCTAAGTTTTTTTATGCCAAGAAAGAGGAATCAGAAAGTATCTAGAGTGATAGTGCCTGCGCTGCCAACTTTGCAAGTTCATCAGCTCTCTTTCCCGGTTGCCGACTGTGCCCTGATCATGGACTTAATATGAATTCCTTTATCTTTGTTAGCTCTAATTTGGCGAATGCGACACGAGGGGGTTGAGTGAACGTCCGTTCGTTATCGCTTAAGAGAGATCTAGAGTCGCTAAGAGTTCCAACTCTCCTCTTTGCAGTCATAAATTGTAAGCGTACTTATTGCGAAAGTTCAGATTGAAAAACGGAGCACTTACGTTTAATTTCAACTTTTTCAATTCAACTTCCCTACTCCATAGTGTCCAGGCAGGCCAACTCCAGTATACTTTTACTACCATCAGTATATATTATGTTCGTTATCACTCGGAATGTTGTCTGGATCGTTATGGTTGTATAGCAAATATTAGTTAATTTTGAGGATGAGGAATTAACGAATGCTACCCTACGTCTGCCTCGTCGCCAGGTTGCAGGCCGGATCCTCCCCTCTTTATTTTGTATAGATAGCTGTTCAAAAATTCTTAAATCAAGGGGTAAAATTCCAGCCAGTAAGTAGACGATGATGGAAGTGGTCCGAAGTCTTGCAATTTTGAGCGAAGTCCTCTGTACTTGTAGTTTTGGCGAATGCATTTTTGTTCAAGAAGGTGCCCAGGTGGGCGATACATATTAGGTTCAATTACAGCTGTGTATAATATGGATTACTTCTGGATGGAACCCCAACTGATTTGCTGTCTCGCTAACTTATATCGCGCCGTTCTTTGCAACAGTTTCAACATTTTAACTTAATAGATTATTGTAATACCTAAGATTTTAATTTCCTTTTCCAGCAAAATAACAGTATCACCCATAGTCATCGTGGAGAATCAAACTTGTGCTTTCTTGTGACAATCATAGTTTGGTCTTAGAAGGAGCAAAAGTATTTATTTTCGATACCCCATTCCTTAATGCGCGCAAGCACGGGATTCGCTTTATTTTGAATTTCCATTCCAGTATCACCCATGAAAACAAGAAAATGTCATCTGCAAAAGCTTGGTATATGTTTCAGTGTTCTCTAATTCTCTTAAAGGGATAGGAGAAGATTCCATAGCAGCGGTCCCCCTATGGAGCCTTGGACAAGCCTTTACTGGTTATTCAAATTGTTCCCCAGATATCTTAAATTAATTTTGCGGTTACTAAGATAACTATCGATAACTCTTCTCAGATTTAAAGGACATCCTTTTTCGCTCAATCTAATTTTTATCGCAGGCCACCACGCGCTATCGAAAGCACCTTCAATATCTAATGAACGATTGTAATATTTCTTTTAGCTATCCCACTATTAAGCACATGAGATCATAAAGGGCGTCTTCGGTGCTCCTCTGTGGAATGAATCCATACTTTTGGGATTAATTTAGGTATGATGTAATATTTTATTCTAGTATTAGCATTTTTCAAAGAATTTGCCAAGAAGGAGAGGCCAATCGGTCTGTATGATTTTGGGGTATATAGATTGGTTTGAGGATAATGACCGTAGTGCTTCCACAAGGTAGGGAAATAACCAAGCTCGAGACACTTATTTATTAAAGCGAGAAAGACTTTGTTATCAATAGTCAAAACCCGTTTGCAAATGTCCGAGGTTAAGCCATCTCCACCCGGAGCTTTTTTTCGAGTTAAAGCTATCTATGCGGATATAAGCTCGTCTTCATTAAATGGCGGGTCACAAAATTCATTTGTCCAACACATTTATTTCAGCTTTAAGTTTATCGCGCTGTGTATATTTCGTCAACTCCAATATCATCCTCGGGGTAAAAGATCTGGTAGTAGTTGCAGAATCCTTAGGCCCATAATTTTTTCCATTAAATTTTAGTGGAAGATACTCATTTTATTCTTGTCCTATTGATTATCCTATATATTCCTCCCCATACACTCCCTATCCTGCTTCTTGCAGAATCTTTCCAACTATTTATTGGGCTTCCTTTACCGCTGTCTCGTATTGGTTTTTCACTTTCAGATACTTTCTATAATTACTCTACGGTTCGGTGCTGGTTCCTGTATCTCTCTTCATTGTCCCCACTTTTCTTTTCATGCTGCTCAGACTTTTGACCACCAAGGTAAGCTATTTTTTCTAGTTCTTTTATTTTCAAATCGCACTATCGCAAACCTCTATGATTAAGCTTGTGAATTATTACTATATTTCTAATGCACTACAATCTGTAATTTTTCCTATTTCTCTCGGACATATCTTATTTTCAACTATTAGCTGTTTGATTTTTTCATCAAAAACCGTCCAGTTAGTTTTTTTGTATTGTAAATTCTTGTAGAATTTTGACGCATATACCTGATTTCCAGTTTTATATAAAAGATATGGCATTTGATGGAGCTAATAGATCTGGAATAACTCTCATTTTTCTACGCGGGGATAGATCATCTGAACATGCCGTAACATCAAGCTGGTACATGGCCTTACCTCTAGTTGTAGTGGAGATACGTGTTTAGAATGTGCAAACCCATTTCACTGAATTTACCTTCCAATTCTATCCTCTTCTTAGTTACGGACTGCCCCACCAAGAGCTTTTGGCGTTAGCATCTCCAGCCAAGATAACTGCTTTCCCCTCGAAATATAAATATGATCTTTCAAATCAGAAATTTGTTACGGTTGGTGGCCAAAGTGAGATATTTCTTCCGGTTTGTCTAAGTGCTACAGAACAAATTCGTGGTCAGTTCTGGAAGTAGTATACTAATCCGGTTAAACACCACTGGCAGCTTTACTGTATTTCTTTTGACACTGAATAACTTTAGTGCCAGAGTAGATCTTCATCCTACCTACTTCCGATAATGTTCTTGTAGAGCGACACTATCCTCGTGATTTGGTTCAGGATCAGTATTGTATTAATTTTTTGGTTGCAGATTTGCCTGTACGATTTTGTAACATGAGTAATTTTAGCAAAATTTTTGTCGTTCAACTTTAGCAATACTCACGGAGCTTCTAGCCAACTCATCCCATTTACTTCTATTGGGCACCCAGAATCAAAATAAATGCTTGGTTGGTTTTACAGTTTATACAACATGGTATATTGCCTTTTGGTACTCAGGACAAGAATCCTTCAATTCCACAAGTGAGAACATATTCAGATTCCTCCTTAATACTTCGCCCATGACCATAGGCTAAACATTTTGTGCATTGCACAAGTGGCGATTGATCTCTGACTTCTATTCTTTGCAAGTCAATATGTATTTTACCAGTTGTGTAGTTTGAACTTGGGGTGATACTGTAATATTATATGTAGGATTTTATCCTTCTTTTATATTTTATTTCAATTATTTCTTTAGATCAATATTTTTATAGATTTCTTTGAAGTTAAATTCATGTGTGGCACACCTTTTAAATGGTTTAGCGGTGACATAGTTTTATCTTTATTGAAATTTTTGAAGGCTTCTGGACTACCTAACCCTTTGATTTTCGCCTTTCGAACTCTATCCACATTTATCCAGAGTTGTGGTTACCGTTTTCCTTTCTCTCGTTTGGATGAGGTTTTGTCTGTGGACGTGACAATCGCAGGTTATCTACTTAGAATTTGGTTAACTCTCCATTTTACCGTTGGCTATGCATATAAGTGTTTTTCAACAGTTTCTTTTAACGCTTCTGTTTTCTTGCTTATAAACATCTTTTTATTTTTCCCACCTTTAGACTTTAGCCTCTATTTTTACCTTCCGCAGCTATAATGTATCTTTTGTCAAATTCTAATAAAACTTCTCTAACTACAGTGGTTTTCAATGTTATTAAAAGTCTCGTTTGTTTGCTTCGAGTACTGTGATTGGTTTTTTACTTTTATCCTTAAAGTTACTGAATTTTTTTTTGTATTGTTTACTTAACTCTCTAACTAATATTGTTTCAGGAGTAATTTATTTTTAAGAGTCCTAGGGGTCAGGGGATCGGTTTCGAGGTCTCCGATGGGATAGGTTTTACTTTATTTTAGAGTGTGTTTTCCTTTTTACGTTTTGTTGCCAAGATGTTTTATTATTGCAAGTGGTGCGGGTGAATGTTAAATGGTTGGGAACATTCGATGAATTTGGAAGAGAATTTAATTTTTGAAGCGACCCTGTATCATATATTCCACTTTGGAATTCGGTTCAACTGGTAGAAAGTAGTTCGATTTTGACCTTTGGGCGTGCGAAGCATTAAGAAAGAATATTAGTATCAAATAGTTTTCACAATGACTATACAAGAGTAGTGAAGAGTAAGTTATAAGACTAATTATTGTCAGTTAAATAAATTATAAAATAAAGACGTAAATCGTTAAATTAAACATTAGTGTATAATGGTAAATAATATCCTAATACAACTTAGGCGTGTCAGAAAAAAAAAAAAAAAAAAAAAAATAATAACAATAATAATTTGCCAATATGGCTATTGTCAATGGTTAAATAAAATTTACAATATTAACAGTACTGATAAAATTATTTTTTGATTTTTGAAATGTTAAATATTGAATAAAGTATAAGGCAGTAGGCGCCCAATAAGACGGAGTTTCAGTAACACTACCCCCAATAAAGTTGTGTCAAGAAATCAATTATTAAGAACTATAGGAATTGGTTAAAAATAAAAGTTAATCCTTCTGTTTTTACATCCAATAAAAATATTTATAAATTATTGATTTACAATTTGATTAATTATAATTAATCGACCCAATTTGAAAGATTCCTTAAATAAATTATTCAAATATCAAACTTAAACTAGACTTACTTGAAATGCGAATATATAGTCTTTACATCAAAACAGTTTTTCATATATAGATATATACCTTTAGTCATTAATAAAAAGTAGTCAGTAATTAATAATACGACTTCAAAAATATAAAATATAAATCCACTAAATATCCTATGAAAACCTATTACAGATGTGTATATATTAAAGTATTATAAATACAGCATGTTAAAGTCAAGGTTTTCAGTATACTTTTATTATTTTAGTTTCCAAAAGCTTGCAGACAAAAATGAAGGTAGGTTCGCCCCGCCCGCACGGTTTAGTAGCTTGTGTGACAAATTACGATTTTTTGATTTCAGAACTCAAAATAATCAGATTCAATATTTTTTTTCTTCTTGGTTTTCGTAAGGTTTAAGATTATTAAAACATCCACACAATTGTCATCGCCTGTATGAGTCACGCTTTTTCTGAGTCGAATGCACATTTAGACTAAGTTATTTCTATCTTCATATTACAATAATACTTTTAGTTTTCACTTTTGACACTTATCACTTTTCGTGGTTTTTTAATATTTAAGTATTAAAGGGCCTAGAATGAACAGGACCTACTTGACTTGACTTGTCAACTCTGTATGTAATTTTAAAGATCATTAAATTTAACTCTGCTTTCGGTTGTCGGCCAGGATAAAATTCACATAAAATAAATCATGGTATTCCCTTAATGTTAAGTTGGGTCAATGGGAGACAGAGTAAAATGTCACTTCATAAATAAAAATGTACATCATAATATTTTACAATTATATATTAATTGATTTTCTAAGCATTAATCCGCAGCACCTGTTCCTTATGGGTCTTGTCACGCGCCAACACTAAATCTTGCGCCATTTGCCGGCACTCACGATACATAGTCAATGAAACTAAATCAGCGGAAATGTTTTAACTGCAGATTCCTTTCTTGATAATTTAGTAAAATTAACAAATACAACTTAAGTCTAATTGTACACAATGTCTTTCTCATACGCAGGTATTTAAACCACGTAGAATTGTTTGTTTAACGTTTTTTTGCGCCAAAATATAGTACGTTTTATTGCGTATTTAGTACTTTTGCTAAGAGATGGCGCTGGCAGTTCAATAGAATGTTATTTTAAGTTCATTAAAAACTACTTCTAAATTAAGAATATCATATTGCTTTACAATTATTTAATATATAAGATTATTAAAAAAAATGAATTACCGTCTTATAGGAGTTAAGAGTCTATTTTATCTTCAAATTATTAGTAAATCTCATCTTTATTGCTTTACCATCATACATAACAAAATAATTTTAAGGACCAATACTTATTCTTTATCGAAACTTCCCTATTTTACTATATATTTAACTTCAAAAAAAATTTTTTTATAATTAAAAAAGTTACTAATAGAGTATATATAGATTAAACTCATTATTTTAATAATTTGGTTTCTATTTATTGAAGTCGTAATTGTGGACGTCAGGAATTATGAATATTAGGTATTATTTGTGATTGATGTTATTTTGTTGCTATTGTCCCCCAACTAACGGCAGAACGGGAAGTGTTGTCTATCCGTTTATCTGTCTATCAATATTTCAGGAATCGTGATAGTTAGACAGTTGAAATTTTCACAGATTATGTATTTCTGTTGAAGGTATAACGAGAAACTATTGTACAAGGCTTCCATATATTAAACTTTTCTGCTCGTTGTTGCGTACGGACCCTTCATACGCCAGCCACGCTTACACTTGCCCAGTGCTTTTAAGATTAACCGCAACTTAATTTGACGAAAATTTTCGTTTATATTTAGGATTATTGTCTTTAGTTGTTGACATATAGTACTATACTATACTATACTTACAATAAATAACATCTCAGCACAACTTAAACAATTAAATATATATCTTATTCAGCAAACAATAATTTATTATTATTAATATGTAATTTGTTGAAACATGCTCGGCTATTTATTTAGAAATCCAATATTATTGTGTGTTCATAGTAATTCTGGTACATGCAAATCCTTCTCGTATCTCGTAAATACTGGTATCGGCTTTGAACAGACCATTGTTTGATACGGATTTATCTCAAGCCTAAGATATGTAAACTTGTGCAGATGACGTCAATGGTACACATTTAAGGCAATGATCTATTTGAACAAAAAGGAATGAATCAATTATTTTCGCCTGTAGATTTAAATAATTCTCAATGTGACGTAGTCTGTGGTCAGCCGTGTTGCATTGAATTTATGTAATATTCATTGAATCGGCGTATTCGAAATTTATTTAGTTAACTTTTGTGAATATGGTTTATTATGATATGTGATGAGTTGCGTTCCATTTTTCCATCATGTATGACTACTTTGGTAATATGTTTGTGCCACATGTTAATGCGTGATTTACTAGTGTGTACACCGTCATCGTGCGGGGATAAATAATTTGAAGTATCATCTAATATTAAGAGCTTCCGATGCTGCACGTATGGAACGTGCAGCATCGGAAGCTATTAAAGGGAGAAAGGTTCAATGATTTGCAATGCTTAAAATATTTCGCGAAGACTTGTCCATCAGGTCTATGCAGAGATTTGAATAGTGGATTGTTTGCCGAGCGAACATAGATTACAAGCGGATGGCTGAGTTTGGTTTGGCGCTAGAGCTTTGAGTACTGAAAGTGCAGCTGACAGTACAGTGTTAGACATGGTAACAACAAAGCTCCACGTTGTGATTTTAATTGATACAAGCAGAACTTCTTATTTTAATCATATTATGAACTTTGCGAAACTTTCTGTCATTTAAATTTAGATCTTTCATTGGACTTTTAATTAATGAATGGAATATGTTTTAGTTATTAGTTTAGTAAGTTGGTCGATTAAGGATTGTGAGTCCTTAAACGCGTTGTGTTGTTTAGGAAAAGCAGCTTAAACAGATCACGATGCGTATTTTTAAATTTAATCCAGTCATCCGGGCCATTTTACGCGTGTGCAATGGTTGTAGTTCTCAATGGAGGGAGAGTTCTTACGGATAAAGCAAGGAAAGTTTCATATGTTGTAAATGAGAATTGTAATCAATTGTGTCATTTTGATCAGTTATTGTCTTGATTATTCATGTTATTGTGAGAATTCAGTTTTAGAATTTTATTGTTAATAAGTATCTAAAGGAATCAAAGTCGTTAAAAGAGTAGTGTGTTATGTAGGTGAAATTAAATAACTTTCAATGTGATATTAATCATTAGTCGTAGCGATGATCGTGTTTCATTGAATACATTACACTATTTACTATCAAAAAGGGTACAGTGAAAACAACTCAAAATTATATCAATTATTATTCTCCTTGTACGAGTCGGACTAATTCAAGTTTCAGAGCATTTTTTATGTGAATCAGTGAACTGTGGAATCGGCTCGCAATGGAGCTAGATACAACTTGCAGTTGCTTGAAAATCGTTGATGGATGGGTTGCCGACCTTTGAGGCTATTACCGCTTCGGTTGTGTCACAAGTTCGTTCGCCCCCTGATAAAAATGTGTTAGAAAGTTGCGTGTCATCTAAGGTTCAGTATAATTATGGTTTAAGGATTAGGGATTTTGAAATTGAAAGAGACAAGCATTTTTTATTATTTATTTAAAATACACTTACTAAATACAATATTTACAAACTTAGTTTCTTCGTCTACTTAATATAATGTCAAGTCACTGTTAAGCTAGGTTAGGCAGTGGTGTAGCTGATTCGAGTATTACCCTTTTTAAAAAAACGAAAGAAATTTACACGTTGCTTAGTATATTTATAAACCTAAATAATTTTCACACTTAACTTTAAGAAATATTGCTGTAAATTTTTATTCGATTTGTCTTATCTTTTAATATAATTTTAAAAGAAACAAATATTGGTATCGCAAACACTAAAAACAAAATCCTCGACAATTTTTAAATCGCAAAAATTTCTAAGGCAAATGAATGAAAACTATATTCATTTGCCTTAGAATTATTCAATGTACAATAGCAAATTTGTTATATCTTTATAAATATACATTAAACTACCTAATACACTTAATCGTCATTATATCTGATGTATGAAAATATGTAAAAAAAAACTCATAAAAAATTACATTATATCACACGAACTGTCATAAAATTCGTCATTAATAAATATTTAATTTTAAGGTGGTCGGACGCTCAATGTATTTATAGAAAGTGACGTAATCGGCATTTTTGTGTTTATATCACCTCATAACTATGACTGACACATACATAATGTTTATCAGACGTGTATAGACAAAAAAGCACTTTAAAATGTCTCAAATGACGCTAATACGATTTGGTATCTTTAGGTATATAAGAAACTACTTCGAAAACACCGACTCAATATTAACAAACAGTCCAACTGAAATTATTCCAATGATGACGTCTACTTTCTACAAATATTAGACAAAAGTTCTACTATCCGAACTTAAAGCTAGTTTCCTTATCTCCTAGCTGCTGGCGCTTGTGTGTGATGCTGACAGCCTTCGACATTCTCTGGCCAATCACAGACGTTCTCGTTGGGATTGAACACGAGGTTAGAGGGGCATGGCATGTGGTGTTTCCTCTCTCCCTCGCACATGTAGTACATGGTACAATCCGCTTTGTCTTTGTGGTACGAGATGTGGCCATCTTCTTCTTCACAGGTCACTTCGTTCGCTGAAAGAAATTAAAGTCTTACTGGTACTCTTCTACTCTAACATTATCAAATGTTTAATTGTTATAGTACTAGTGTAGAAGAAATTTCAATTTAGTAAAATAAATATCCTATCGTATGTTATACAATGTTTAAATACGTGCAAGCTTAAATGCCCCAGTGGTTTTTTAATGCCTGAGAAATATTCTTCTTTTTATATATGTCTTTTTATAAATATTAATTTAATATTATTAAATGAAAAAATATCTGATTTACTAATAGTTGGCCTAACTTTTTTTATTATTAGTCTTTTGGAATATCCTTTGGCAATCATAATCCAAAGACGACAATCAAATAATAATCCTATTATCTAACGAGTATTTTTAATCATAGACAAATAGATTGTGTACTAAGGGTATATCATTGATGATATATAAAGGTTATTTATTATATTTAATTTATTAACGATCTTGATACTTACGATCCTTTGTTGTGTACTGCCCACTTCCAACAGAACTTTCGTATGGCCCATCATATTCCAGCCTTACTTTGTAGTCACCCAGCTCCTGCTTCATCGCTGTGATGAGAGGATACTTTCCAGTGCCACATGATCCTCTGAAGTCATCCATATCCACAGACCAAACCATAACTCCACCAAAGCCTTCCTCTTTGAGCCATGCCATCTGAAGGGAAACATTTTATTTGTGTGAAAATCTTCAATCTTTTTGTAAGAGCATATGTACTAACTAAACTATTTTAGTTTAGTTAGCACAATGGTTATCTTGCCAGACTGCCGAACAAAGGGTCTCCGGTTCAATCCCCACGGACTACATGTTTGTGATGAACAATGGCTGTGTGTAAGTGATCATAACTGAAAAAAAAGGTCTATTTAATTATTCAAATAATAAGTAAATCTCAAAACAATACAACTGATACTTTACTTAATTAGGTTTAATGAAAAAATAACAAATACTATTGATTTGACGAATGCTTATATACCTCCCACTAGTAATGACAGTGGTGTCTTATTATTATTACCATAACTATCTAATATAATATATACGTACATAAATAGCGTCAAAATTAGTGTACCCACAATGTGCTATGACGAATACTAAACTTTACAGTAAATAAAATTGTATATAATAAAATCAATTTTACCTTCGTCTTCAGCGACCGTTCATCATCAAAGCCGACCCATTGGTCGTCCCTATAAGCAAATGGCACCATCTGTTCATTATCCCATACCAGTGTGGTATTATCCTCGCGAAGAAAGTCGCAGATTTCGTAGTAAGACATGAAACCCGCTTCATTTGTGTATCGCCCAGCTTGACCTACACACAAATTTATCTCAAATTCAAAATACGTAAAGGTTTTTCAAATGCCTTATCGAATTGTCCTGTTATGAAAGAAAATAGTTATTTTACAGTTATTAATACGAAATATAACTATCGAAATCAGCGTCACTATTAGGGTCTCTTAAACTTACATCAGTATTATCAAGTATGGGGTCACGAAATTAAGTTTAATCTTACCTCCACCAGAGGCAGGGGCACCGATGTCGAATTGTGTTTCGTTGATGAGAGTAAAAGATCTACCGTACGTCGGCATACCGATCATTAACTTCTCTTTTGGCGCTCCTTGTCGTACCCACTCACGCGCAGAATAGTCCTATTTATAAGAATAATTTAATTTTTATTCAGGCATATGGTGTTACCCACATACAAAAGTTTAAATGACTAGAATTGCGGGTGAGACACCCAATGTCTAAACATCGGACTGCCACATACATTGTAATATTTAGAAATTTGTATAATAATGAATAAGGTTATTTTTGTGAATTATTCTTAATATATTACGAATGCTTTAAAACTCTAAAATGGTTTAATTCGTTCTTTTAAATGATTTGATGAGAAAGACAGAAATTATAAAGATAATAAGCTCAATTTTTAGGTCTGTTTTCGAAGCTTGCTATACAACCCTGAGACTATAGAAGCCTGATATCCAAATGTATATGATTAATTACCACTGTAAGTTTCTTCTGGTAGCTGGTGGCGCTTTCAAGGGGAAACAGGGGACTGTTATGACCCACTTGCCTTTCCCATTGTCCATGGAAGTCATACGTCATCACGTTGATGAAGTCCTGAAAAAGGTTTTATACTCATATTTACACCGTCAGTAGTGGCGTAGAAAGACTTTTCTCAATATCCTTATTTCAAAACAATTACTTTTTGAAGTGAAATTTCTTTACGCACGCTTGATTTGGGCAGTAAGCTGGCGCACGCGTTACGTAAGCGTTACGAAAAGTGTGATCGGGCGAGGCAAACGAAAGATGAGTGGGCCTACTGTCTCGGCTTTAAAAGCAACCACACTAACTACTGTAATGTATCGAATAATGAAAATAATTAATAAAAATAAAATATCTATTTAAAAATATTAATTTACCAATGAAAACATTAAATAAATTTAAATATTTGTACAAAATGTATACATGTTATATACAAAAATATACACATTAAATACGGTACGGTAATATTGGTAGAATATGGTTTATGCACTTCGTTATACCTTTGTTAAGACCTTATTTTTCTTGTACCCATACATACAACGTCTTGTTCGCTAACAAATAAATCATTTATGATTTAAGATTGAAAAACAATCATATACGTATTATTTTGTTGGACAGTCCATTGAAGAAGGTATGCTATATGAAATCTCACTGCTGTCAATACGGGCGGATCATAAATGAAAATGGTTGTGAAAACGAGGAAAATTATTCCATTTTGCGAATCATGAATTTACGTTTCATTAATATGGGTGGAAGCTAGATTATATTTTATGAACTATACTTAGCTCTGTGCCTAAAATTTTGATAAATTTGAGAAACATTTAGCAACTTGGCAACTTTTCATGAAAATTTATTATTAACTTTTCACGTTCTTTACAAGGTAATCCATTAATCATTGGCTCGTTTCTTAGAAATTATTGAAATAATATATTTAAGAGGATTCTAAAAATCTCGATTATTATTTACGTATACCTGTTGAGTTTCATGTCAAATCTGTGTCCTTTGTAACTACACTATTCTGGCAAATAAAAATATTCAAAATTGGAAATTTAATAAGACTGTTACTATTGTAATTAAATTTATATATTAGCTTATAACCCATAAATATTCCAACAATATGATATAAGG
This sequence comes from Pontia daplidice, assembly GCA_963693355.1. Classification (NCBI taxonomy): domain Eukaryota; kingdom Metazoa; phylum Arthropoda; class Insecta; order Lepidoptera; family Pieridae; genus Pontia; species Pontia daplidice. Next base: position 729,418 of record CAVNZL010000019.1, on the reverse strand, counting down.
TAAGTAAAGTAGTAAATTTTACGAAGTAAACTAATACAGAGATACTACTCCTACTCACCAAGTATTTAGAAATCTCTGGTACATCATAGCCAGCTGCGATAGCTTCGAACGAAGCTGGAACAGCCGCTGATAGAAGAAGACGTGGCTGACCAGACGACTTCGCTTCACCTTCAAACGCTAAACGTAATTCTTTCAATAGAGATACGAAGGCTGCGCGGTCATCTGCTCCTCTGTAAAGAATTAATTCACATTAAAATATCAAAATACATTCGATCCATAGATATTTGACATATAGTTTATAAAGCTAGCTTAATTGTAGAGAGAAATGAGGTCAGCTAATGCTACACCATCATCCCCCAACAGCATCCACCAGGAAAAAATATATAAAGGCAAAGAGAACAATTTCATTAAAAATCAATAAAAATTCTAATAATGAGTAACACTTATGTTAATAAAAGACAATAATGCCAATTCTGATGTACACCTCCAAAACTAAAAATCTCAAAATTTAAGTTTAGACCTGTCAAACGTGTGTAACGTATTCTATATGTTTCTACATTGTCAATTTAAACCTTATTGCTATCAATTTAGAGATGTACAGAATAGGTTACGCTATTTAAAACTGTTTGAGAGGTCTAAAGTTAAATTCAGAGATTTTTAGTTTAGAGTGTGTACATCAGAATCGCCACCAATATTATAATATAAATTCTGTTCAGTCGCACTATAAAGTTTACATTCACTACCAGATTTCAAATCAAATGGACAAGAAAAATAATAAACTGCAAATAATGGCAATAAACTCACCGCTGCTCTTTTCAACTTAGCCCTAATTTAAATATAATTAATTTAGTTTGATAGTTTTGAAATATAAGTTGAAATTAAGTTGGACCGTCTATCAAGAATCTTATCTCGTGCAAAATGTTATGACGAATTAACGTTCGTGTAACCGAAGAGCACATTCATCGTGATTTCTGAATTTCTAAATATTATACATAAGTTATAAAATTATTAAAACATTCACCCTCAATTGTAATGAGATGAACAGATATAAGTATAGATAAAGGATTATTAGCATACCGTGGGTACTCCCAGTCGATATCAAGACCGTTAAACTGGTAGTCCCTAAGGAATTCAATAGCTTCATACACAAACTGGTTCATTCTGAATACGTTGGAAGTGAGTTCTTTGAATGGTGTGGATCCAAATGCCCACCCTCCAATCGCTAGAAGGATCTGAAATTGTTGAAAAAGGTTTTATGAAACCCAATTGCGAGGTTTAATCTACTTAGTTTTTCTAATAATGACGTCAAAAATCATTTCGGTTTGTGTTTGGTTAAAACACTTGATCAAATACATACACCCAGACTACAGCTAATATTTTAAAGTACCGGGGTCCGAACCCGGGACCCTCTATCTGGCACTCTGGTATGGTGACTACATATTTTAACGGACGCAATTCAATTCAAGTGATTATATTCAAAATTGCATCATGAACTTTTTTACCTTCAAATTTGGATTTTTCTCCCTCAGACTAACCACTTTATCATACATGTCGGCATCTTTCTCATCTCCCTCTGTTAGTTTATGGTCTTTGAGTGTTGCGAAAGCATAGATAACGTGTGTACATAGAGTCGGGTCTACATTCTCTGGCATGAAGCGTCCAGCGCTGGGTCGTTTGGAGGACCAAGACGTAAGGTAACATAAAATTTGGGGCTCACGTTCTGTAAATAAATTGGATTATTAAATCAAATAATGGAATGTTGAGAGTGAAAAGATCAGTAATTGCAGTGTGTTTTACAATAATTAATAAGATTCATAAAAAATATAATCTTCTTCAAATGTCGATTTAAATTATAAGAAGATTTCATATCATTCATTCTTTATGAAACTGAAGCCATCAATCACAAAATCGGTATTAG
>CAVNZL010000019.1:612500-722500 GCA_963693355.1 Pontia daplidice | reverse complement strand
AATTGATCATGCAATATTTTAAACGAATTAATACAGTTTTGCGGTATATAGTTTGTAGTTTTTAAGAAAGAGTTTAAATATTTTGAAATAATTAATAGAACCACCTGCTGACGTCAAGTTTTTTAACATATTACCAAATGTGAGACTTATAACTGTGACGACGTTTCTAATAAATGCTATTGTATCTCGAGATTCTTCATTTTTTTCAACAGATTATTTATTTCTAAAAAAGCTTTTTTTTAATAAAAATCTTGGCAGAGCTTAACTCGCCTCAAAAGCCCGAGCTAAGCTGTCAAAGCCCTTTCATAAAAAAATTGTATTAAAACGAGTCATTAAGAACTAAATGTTGTCTATTTCAAAATACCAGTGCGGGACAACGTGATCGAATAAAATATTTACGCAACATTAACTTTCGTACGCACCATTTCATACCAAAATCAAATTGTTATCGTTTCACGCCTACAGTGGAGAAAGGGCCGAATGAATGGGCATTCTATACATAGAAACAAATAAATCAAAGAAACCTTACGACGTATAACAACAGAAATATGTAATTTAATGAATTACGATTCAAACTGATTGATGTTAAAAAAAATCTAGTTATAGTCTCTAATGCAGGTATTCATTTTAATTATTTCTTAATTAATCATTTTACTAGTAGCGATAAGAGCTTGTTTACTATTTTTTTTTTCTCATAACTATGCGAGTAGTAAGAAAATGATACCTCATAGCTCCGATGAGAGGGTATTTGACATTACCACCGCAGACAGTACCGCTGAAGTCATCCATGTCAACAGTCCACACCATAGCTCCACCGAAACCGTTGTCTTTGATCCATCTAAAACAGAATTTATATTAGTCAATTTTTGACAGGATGGTGTTTTTTTTAATTTCATATTGAATGTTATAAAATAACCGAGACAAAAACAAACAGAAATCATTTAAATATCAATTTTAGTAAAAATAGCCTCTCAAATTTTAATCAATTCAATTTTTTTTGTGTCATGTCATGTCAAGAATGTATCACATAGAAAACTAACCGTATTAAATACTTACAGAAATAAAAATTAACTTTGTATAAACATTAATTTATTTTAATTAATATAAATATCCTTAGCCACAGATCTACAAAATTTTGTCTGTGTTCAGGCTCATTCGGACTCAACAAAGAGCTAACGATACATACTTATAAATAATAAATAGATATATCTTATATATACCTAACATATGCGATCGAGAACTATATGACATATTACATGACCAGTCGGTATAATATTTACCAAATTTACAGTGATTCAATACATTTGAAATTAGTAGGTCTACGTTAAACTTGTTTCCAATCTAATAGACACCTTAAATAAGCCTATTCTATCATACCTCATTTTATTTCTAATCGATTTCTCATCGTCGAATCCGATCCACTGGTCACCATGTATCGCATATGGGACCTTCATTTCATCATCCCAAACATACGCTCCACCGTTTTGGAGTATTTCACAGATCTACAAAAAATAACATATAATAAGAAAATAGGTTTTTACAGTACCCCGTTAAATAATTGTTGGTGTTTCTATAGTTACAGACAAAAAGGTGATGAGGCGTAGGTGGTTGACACACATAGATGTATGTATTTTTAAGGCATGCCTCGAAAACTAAGTGAAAAAAGCTTCACTATGTTTTTGAATGAACTCATAGAGAAGCTACGGTGTGCGACGACCCACGATAAAGCTTCTAAACCAACACTGCCTCTATACAATATATATGTGACAATATTTAATAAAACCACCCATTAAGTAAGCCATAATATTATTTTAAATTTTTATTAGATTTCTGAAGTGTAATTTCACTAATTCTAACGCCGCATACAATAAATGAGAAAAAGGCGAAGATTATCTCGATGTTTTATTATCTTAAAGCCACTCAATTCAATTGCTTTCGGGACAAGAATGGAGTCTCGGGAGAGAAATAGCAAATTTAGTCGTTTATAACCGTGTAAATTACGAATTAGAAAAGAGTGCTTCTTTATCAAACCGTTAACCTTGGAGGAAACTGTCTTGGCAGGTTGGAAACAGTTTTGTATTAAATAATGTACGTTGATGTTGTGTCGTTGCGATTTATCGTATCGTACATTTACGCAACACACAATGTGATTTTATGGTTTAGAAATACTCAATAACTTGAAAATTTTCACTTTCTAAACATTTATTAAGCTTTTTTGCAGTATTTTATAGATAAAAATGTTTTTGCATCGCTGTCGATATATATTTATATTCGAGTCGAGTTATATTATTATATAAAATAAATCAGAAAATAGAATTTTCCCCAGTAGTTTCTGACGTAACTGCATTAAAAAAACAGAGTTCCATTTTATACTATAGAAAAGCTTTTTACACATTTTTACTTGAATATTTTTATCGCACCGACGTACTACGAACGGGGCTTCAAGCAATAATTTTTAATTAAAATCACCTCATAGTATGCGAGGAAGCCTCCTTCCTTTGTGTATTCGCCAGCCTTGCCTCCCCCGCTCGCCGGAGAATTCACTTTGAAGTTGTTGACATTTGACAAAGTGAAAGTACGCCCGTACGTTGGCATACCTGGAAGATAAGAAATTTTTACACTTTAAAAGCTAGAAAACAATTAATGTTTATATCATGTAGAGGAGTATACATAGAGCAGTTTATTTAAATTAACATTTGCCGCTATGCGACTATGTCGGATTATGTCCATACTCCTAAAATCCGCACCCATTAACATACATTGATATTTACAGACAATGGAAATACCAATGCATTATTGTATCATCCAACTTTATATCTAGACTATGATACAAAAGCTTCTCCTTATATGTGTAGTTTATTATGTTAAACTTACATCTTCATCAGCCTCAGTTTTTATCAGTCTAAATTGATTTTATTTACGTGCGAGGAACGGTAACTCGATCGATCGATTATATGCTATAGGCCAAGAAGTTTCCATAATACATCCTACAGTATACAAGTTGCTATGAATTAGAATTTCATTGCTATTTTGGTATGCAGTTATGACTTGTCCTTCAAAGGCGCTGCGTAGGCTTTTGTCAAAGGCTTTGCATGTATGACCTACTTGGAAACTAGGATCCCAAAGGTTCACACTCTGCTATAATTGAATATTATTAATTGATCATGGAGATTTAATACAATGGTACAGAATTCATTAGGAGGATGCAACATCACATCAAACAAATTGTTTTTAGACATTTAAAGAAAAACACTTTATATGTATTTAAGTTATGTGACCACGCACGCTGTAAAGTACTCGAAACGTCGGAAAAATTTACAATAATGTAAAATGTATTTCAATTTTGCAAAAATACATAACTTGAATCCGTATATAAAGTGTTTTTTTTTAAATGAGTAAAAGTTATGTTAATTAAAGACAATATTATGTTTTTGGACATTTCTGAGAGTAGGTTTCGAGAGTATCAAGATATAAAAACACAACATTCCGCCGTATTTTTTTCTTACAAAAAGTCCCTTTTACATGTAGGAAATGAAAACTAACCAATAATGAGTTTTTCCTTAGGCGCTCCCAATTTGACCCAAAGATGAGACGCGTGGTCCACAGAGAGCTGCTTCCTCCATTCGGAATCTGATGATGGGGCGTAGAGGGGTGCGTTGTGACCAGTCTCCTTCTCCCATTTGCCGTGAAAGTCGTAAGCCATCACGTTGATGAAGTCCAAATAGCTGTTAGAATTATAAAACAACATTGTAAATGTATTTAACATGATTTTTAGTAAATTAACATTTGAATAAACAAAAGTTTGAATGAACAAAGTTTGAATAAAGTTTTGATTTGAAAAAAGTTGTAAAGAAGTTATGCAAATATTTTTCTTCTGTGCGGTATTTTGAAAATATTGAATAGGCACAATTAAATTGTTTTTGAATTATAGCGAAAATGTAGATTAATTTGTTTGAAATGTTGAACGATTTCCAAAAAACATTTTCGTCAAATACAAAAAGTGAATTGTTGAAACAAACAAAACTTACAATGATGATTCAAATGACTGTGGGAAACAACGATTGAATGGTTTAATGATTTCACAATGTGAGAATTACCATTTAAATCTTTTAACAAAAGAAAAGCCCTCCGATATCTGTGCATTATTTTAGCAAAAACACTATAGATATTTGAGTCGACGATAATAATTCGTTTAATCAAAATACTATGCCATTTTGGATACACTACTATAGTGGATGATTTATTTAACGTACGGTTTGCGTATAAAACCATTTTCTTCTAACCGACATGTGAAGAGGGAGACAAATTGTATGACTGAGGTCGGACCTCCGGCTGAAACCCCAGCTTATGGCACCTCAGGTAAAATCCATGTCGGTGATATCACAGTATTTGCTTAATGTTTTTAATTTTTTTTAATAGGGATGAATTGCCTTTCGGAGACAAATCAATTGAAAGATCACTATCCAGCAAAGAGAAAGACTAATGAGTAATTTACCTCTAAAGAAAAACACTTTGTTAGCGGATTAAGTTATGTATTTTTACAAAATTTAAGTATATTACATTATTTTAAATTTTCCCGACGTTTCGCGTACTTTACAGCGTGCGTGGTCACGCATAATCCGTTAATAAAGTGTTTTTCTTTAAATGAGTAATAGTTATGTCAATAAAAGATAATATTAAATTACATCTAACTTAAATTTCTAAAGAATGTATAATATAAGAAAAGTGTCCATTAACACATCTTACTCTTAGTCTCTAATAAGGGCCTGACATTTTTTTAATGTATACTTAACATTGTTAAATAAAATTAAAATATATTTATGTTGAAAAAAATCGGACACATTTCGCTTTTCAGTTTGGCCAAAATGCATCCGAAATGTTAGCTTATGTTTAAAAAAGATAACTTGCCTAGCAACAGCAGGAACATCGTAACCACTTTTAATGTTGTCGGGACCGACCGGTACCGCAGCCGTCAGCAGCAACCGCGGCTTCTTCACCTCTTGGGCTTCAGCTTCGAAGGCTTCTCTGAGCTCTGAAAAAAAGTTGTGTTTTTTAGTATGTTAATGAAATGAGCTTAAAACTTTAGGGCTGAGAGGGTAAAAACAGAAAGACTTTGGTGTTCGCTGTATTGCAGTAAAAGTTAGAGCTTTTAACAGATAAAGTATTTACACTACCACTATAACAACTAAAAGCCAGCCAAATATTAAAGGCGGCTCCCGTACACATTTTTTCGGTACTGTTCCTTTGTACTCACACTTGCAGTCATGAAAATATATTATAGAATCATATAACAGACATCCACAAACTAAACCGTTAATTCAGCTCATTCTAATATAATTCTTCAATTGGATATCAAAAAATTATTTCTTACGATGTTCTTCTTTAAATATAAATTACAATAACACACTATTAAAAATGTGGTTCTCGTTTATAGCATATAAAAAGTCATTATTTCAAGATTTAACTTGAGCGAGGTACAACTAGATGTTATATTTGCGGCTACGCCACACGTGTGGGGCTTAGTGTGTGGCCATTAGTTGAGACCATACGTGACCAAGTCGGGATTTACGCAAAGTTAACTCAGTGTGAATAATATAGACTATATGCACCATCTTTACGTTTTACCAATATCTATTTTCTCTATCTCTTTCTATTTTAACCAGGCTCGGAAATTAGGGGCTATTTCAAAATCAGACAAGTCCAATTTGTTTTGACTTTATAACAATTTCTGACTACCATTATGGAAATCAAATTGTGTTCGTGTGTTAATAATTTTTTATTATAGTTATCTATTTGTTTGTATTTATACACCAAATATATTCAAGGTTGTAGTAATCAATAAACGATTTTTTTATTAAAAAAAAATAAATTTTCTTTGCTTCTATTTAACGCGCGTAAGCAGGCGAACATTTAAGACATTCTATCCGTTAATTGTATAAATTGTATTAATTAGTCTAAACCCTTTTTCCTATTTGTTATTAAAAATAATTATATTAATACTTTATTAACATTTATTATAATCAATATGCCCATATAGGTAATAGGAATAGTTCTATTATCCAATGCCGGTTTTCCGAACACCCTCATCCTACTGTATACATTTTACTACGCTTGTTTATTGGCTGCCTGATATCAGGATTAGGGAGAGGATCATCCAAATAAGTGAGCTATAAATTCCGCTCCTAGTTAAATCTGTTTTGTGATATTATAGCAATAAATTTATTTACTTCGTCTATAAAAATTAAAATAACTTTGTTCAAGGCTGATTTGGCCATGTTAACACCATTGACACTGGCGATAAAATAGTGATTTCGTATATTAGACACAAAATGTAATACCTTGGGCATGATATTATAAATTTGCTTTGAATTTAGGCATTTTAAAGTTAACTTTAATTTGATTAATATTTAAGTATACATAATATGATTCTGCCTAACAAAATGCATTCGATGTGTTTGGTGACGCACACACAAATTCAGTCAGTAAGGCGTTATAAGATGTAAATTTAATGATCTACATTTACTGAGATAAAGCTTGCGTCTGTGCGAACTATATACGTTAAATGTAAGTTCAATCGTATTAGTAATGCGGTAAAGATAGATTTATTTATGGAAAATTAATAAATGATTCTTTTTTTGAAATGTATTCTTATTCTTGAATGTAATGTATTTACATTCCTCATATCGGACTTCTGAAAAAAACCCACGAAGTCCTTCCTTGTTTCTTCAGATATTTTTTGAAATGTTTTTGGAAAAACACCTTAGAAAAATAGAGCTATTCTTCATTTTGCTGCTAAATATTTATTTTTAACATTATAAATTATAATTATATGAAAACTTTGCTAATAATTGTTTTGCTTTACTACTATACGTACTATATGATTTTCTAAATTGAATGACGCACAAATTAGCTCTACTATCAAACTAAGTATACCGCTTATTCATTTGATAATAAGTGGTTATTATCCTCATACACAGTGTGATAGTGAAATGTGTTAACAAATTCAAAATGTCAGTTATTCACATTTTGTATTAATCAAGAAAGTCGCACAACAATTCTTGTCTGTATATCATATTCATAAAATGACTGTATCACGATAAGTAATATTAATTTATTAAGATAATTCTTCTAAAACAATATACAAGGATGAAGCCACGAAATCAAAATACATCTTGCAAATGTCAGGGTCGATATTAACATCTAGAAAACACAAATATATTTTTAATATAATATTGTAAAGTGTATAATAAAAAAAAAAAAAAAAAAAAAAAAAAAAAAAAAAAAAAAGCCCAAAAAAAAAAAAAAAAAACAAAAAAAAAAAAAAAAAAAAAAAAAAAGGGGGGGGGAAAAAAAAAGCCCCAGGGGGGGGGGGGGAGGGGACGCCATTGAATAGTTTGCTCGAAACTTTACCCGATCGTATTGATTTTTTATGAATTATCAATTCGTATATATCACTATCACAAACCTAAATATGAGTTATCTATTGATAGTCTATCGGGAACCATAGATTATGTAAGCGTAGATTATGGCGTAGAGATTGCCATGTCGAAATTCATATATCTTTCATAAGTCAATGCTATGGACAGACTATAGTGTATAATGTTATCTCGTTATTCCCATATATTAATAAGAAAAATATATTTTATTCTATGAAATTTTAAACATTTGATAATGAACAAGTTTAGAAATTGATATTATAAGCAATAAAAATAATACATGTACATTCTTTGGAGTCAGTTGGATGTTTATTGTCTAGAAATACTTTTAAATATCAGGACATTCAAAATAGGCCCTAGGGTTTTGGTATATGTACACAACTGTAATAAGAATAATATAATTACATATTTACTATACTATATTGTATTTATATATAAATAATCTTATAATAATCGCAAGTTTTCAAAATTTTACCTTTGTTAAAAGTGACAATAGTATTATTTAGAAAAAGCGAAAATCTATTTTAATTAATTATTTATAAGACATAAATACATTTAGTGCTACGGTCACCATACTTCATACACAAAAGTTTAAAAGTTTTGTGAATAAGCTTTTAAACTTACTGAGATAAAGCTTGCTTCTGTGAAAACTACATACGATAAAAGTCTTCGTATTCAAATTACGTTAAACGACTGGTACTTAACGTATTGATACGGATATTTGCGAAGACGTCAGCTCTGATCATAAAGTATAATTAAGGCTTTCGTATGTTCAAACTGTTTTAATGAGCCTCTACATGTTGGACAACCCTGGCATAACATTTCAAATAAAGCGATTCGAAAGCTTAAAAATCTGCGATTTTCTTACTGAATATATAATAAATGATTAGCTTTGCTTACAAACATTAAAACTGATAAAGGTAAAATAGTTTTTTGGTAAACTTAAGTACAGTAGTATTTATTTCATAAAGTATATCTCACGAGGGTTTTCTTATCCTTCCTAATACTCTTAAAGACTGAGGTCGCGACGCTCAACCTAGGCATTATCTGACAGCTTCAGTTAAGCAATAAATCTCTAATAATGATGATAATGTCTTTTATTAACAAAACTGTTACTCATATAAAGAAAAACACTTTATGAACAGATTTAAGTTTTTTGCAAAATTTAAATGTATTTTTACATTATTTTTAATTTTTTCCGACGTTTCGCGTACTTTACAGCGTGCATGGTCACGGTAGATGGAAGACAAAACGGTGTTGATTGTCACAATAAATCTCTATTAATTTGAGACGGGGATATCGTAATCACCAGCAAATATGAACACACATCTATTCATCTATAAATAATTAATGATCATTGAATTATTAAGCCTTGAACCAATCATTGGTTTATGTTACATAGAACAATTAGATCAAGATTGAGCTTAGTCAAAACACTTTCCACACGTAAAAATTGTTTCCCGTATAGATATAATAAAATGACAAAAACTATTTGAAGGTTAGTAAAAGATACATGATAATTAACAAAAAGCCATCTCCATGAATAGCATCAACAGTTTGGAAGTGCAAAGCTGTAGATTGGAGGAGTTGAGCCCAAATACTAGTTTGAAGAACTAAGTTTCAAACAAAGTACAAGTAGTCTAATGATATTTGTTTGACAAGACTTTTTGAAGAAAATTTCCTCGTAAAATGTTGCGTATAAATTTAGAAGAAAAATATACTTATAATACGGTTCGCGGAAAGCCATAATATTTGGTTATCATAACATGGATATAACCTAACGCGGCGTTACTGACATACATTACATATTTATCATAATAAAGACAGTTTGCCAGTGGTTTCGTCGCTATATATATAGCATATTTATATTTAGTCTTGCCACAATACACATACAATTGAATTGATCTTATTTTATTGTAAGTTATTGTAACTAGAGCAGCTTGCGTGATGGTAAAAAGTAAGTATGCCCAATTTAATTGGCGAAAAAACTTAAGCCCTCATAGAATTTGATAGATTTTATGTATATATCTTTACAAGATCATTTACGATTTCACACTTTTTAGTGAAGAAAATATTTGACTTAAACTTTTACTAATTTTAAAGTAATACAAAAATGCGAGTCAAATAATGATTCTGTCGAATTCCAGTTGTAACAAATCACCTGTCTCTTTTCATCGCGATAGAAATGAGAGAATCAGAATGATTGATATTTAATGAATAAAATTTGGAGTGCCTGACAGAAAATAATAAAAGCGATGTATGGTAAACTGTAGCTTTGAGTGTTCGCATACTTTATTCTGCAGTAATAATTAATATGTATGTGCGTTGTGACATCCATATCACGAAGGAAACTGGCTTATAAGTTTATAATGTGTTTTTGTTTTTCATTTATATGGCTTTGCAAGGAACGATTAGGTATTTGGAATGAATTAGCGATTAAGAATTCTAGTTATGGTGGTGCCTATACGAAGACATGATATCCTGTTTATATTTCTATATAATGAGGGAAAATTTCAGATGTGAAATATTTACTCGCAATGTTTTCAGTAAAATACGTTATAACTCTTACATACAAACTAATCTACTACCATTATTTATTAAAATCCCTTTTAAATAATTAAAATACACAGAAAATTTAATGAAGGACTGGGGTTTATAATGTTTGAATCAATAGAATTAATCGAATTGCCTGTGGTTGAGAAGACAGTTCTCTCCTCTCAGTTATAAAAAGTCAAATATTCACGAACAAAATTACGAACAGAACCGCAAGATAACATGAATGCTGCAACAGTGGTGTATTGTCTATGGTCATTGAATGTGTTTTCATTCGCGTTCACAGTGTTTGTGTTTAATATAAATTACCGTATCATAAACCATGGGTCCAAGATTTCCTTAGGATTCCTCACGAAGCTTCTGTTTACAATAGGTACGAGAAATATTAAAACAAATATGTTTTTTTTATTAAAAATTGCCTAAAGTACCTATTGTTCATAAGATTTATATTTTAAATACTTGAATAAATTTTCTACATTATCCGTGTCATTTTGCTTTTGTTTAAAAATAGAACTCATCGAATTTTGACACTTGGAATTTTGACATTTAAAAATTTAGTCTGTGCTATTTACGATACCTCTTGGAATGTTTCGGTTTACTTAAATAGCGAAATACATGGAGCCGCTATATGATAATTGCGAATAAGTCTTTAATGAAGATTGAGGCATTCAAACCGCATTTAATATGAAGAAACCTTACAGAGACTTCGTGACGGCAGGACTGACGCAACCTGCTTTGATGAAATTGACCCTTGTCCTTAACGGATACGTTGTGCAAATATACGCAAATTGACTACAAAATTACTTTAATAGCAATCTAATTTGTGTGACTGAATTAGACTTAGTGCCTTTGGCATTATACAATTTAAGAATTTGGGAAGCCTTTGTGTAAAATATAAGTGCGAAAGTGACAAATTTATTTATATTTATTTATTTATAAAGACACGCTAACAAGGACACACATACCTAAGATAAGCGAAAAAAGAACGCGCGGCGGCTGCGGCCTTCATAAAAGGCGTGGATGGCATGCATTAAGCATACAAAAAGTTAATATTAATTATGAAAAAACACAAAAAATACCCTTATAAAACAAAGGCAAAGAACTATTATACACTTTCCATAATCGACAGAAAAGACCTTTTAAACTGAGATGAGTGGTTAAAAAAATGATAAAACACACATCATTTTTCCCTATATATTATAAATAAACTTATATAGTTTATCGATATCGATAAATTTGCTTATGACTTTGCCAGGTAAGCGCGAGCCTTTTATCCATTCTGCGATCGTTGCTTTTTGATAGGAAATAGAATTATGTAAGGAAGACGCAGTGCTGACGTCAGATGCAGCTATCGATAAAATATTTGATTAAGCCCGCTTTGACCCTCGATAGTGATGTAATCGATTCAGATATCATCAAACTTTGATATGTAAAATTAGGTCAGCTTGATTTGCACTAACATTATTACATTTATACAGAACTGGCTGTTCGCTCAGGTATCACTTGAGTTAATCCTAGCAACATCCTTTTCTAACTAATGAAATCCATTCATATTGGATTTAATATTATTTATTATACTTATTTAAATTATTAAAATGCAAATAATATACTAAATAGTATGAATCCTAATGTGAATGTTTAAAAAATATGATTTTCATTTAAAAATAGCACTTAAACATTTCTTATGGACTTGACATCCGGTGATAAGCTTTATTGCAATTAAAAGGTTATTTGTAAGATAGTGAATGTTAATGTTATCATTTTAAGAACTATGCAAAACATGATACGACAAAATAAGTTTATTTATAGTAAACGTTAGTTTAAAACAATTATAAACTACAATAAAAGAAACAAATTTCATATCGATGAAAACGAGAGCATCGCTAGATGGCAGCAGGTGCAACCGCTGCCAGTCTTTCGCCAGCGTGCAATATTTCAATGAAAAACTCATGTTTAGAATATTTTACGACCAACAATTTGTACAAATATATAGAAATAATATAATGCTTTCGAATAGCGATTTCCTTTAAGAGTTAAGTGACAAGTACAAATTTGACAATTTACATCATGCGTGACAATTTACATGATGTGATAATTCATGTTGAACGACGCATGAAATATCACGTCTGTGCCAATGTTAAACTTAAAACTTAGATCTAAATTTTACGGCGAAAATTATAATTATGATCCTTAAAATTTTATTATCTTACTTATAAAATACAAAATTGTAGCAAGACCTGTAACTATCTCATATGGTGTTATTTTTTTAACGAGGAAATTTTATTCAAATATAGAGATATAATGGGAACTTGACAATTATTGGCTCAAAATCTTCATTCAAATTACAATAAAACAATTTCGTAGTAAACTCAGAATCGGTCCAATTTACCGTGGGAATCCTAAGGGAATTGAAAACACTTTTTGTTCTAATTTATATCAATTGTTTATTATGCCTACCTTTCAAGAACAGTACAAAGTTCTTCTTATCATCACCACCCTTGGGGTACTCCCAGTCCACGTCCAGCCCATCGAAGTTCCTGTCCCGGAGGTACGGGATAGCTGAGTAGATGAACGTCTGCCTGGAGTATCTAGTTGCTGACATTTCCTTGAACTTCTGGGTACCGAAGGACCAGCCACCTGCAAAGATATGGCGGTGCAATTCACAATTCTATTGTTGTATGTATTTGTGTACGAATATTGAATATTGATCTTAATATGACACTTCTTCAGTTTATTAAGTAAATATAGAAACTATCAGGCTATGTATTATTTTTAAACAATAAAGTGTTATTTTTATTCGTTTCATGATATCGTCGAAAAATATTATTTATGCAGATATTTAGATTTTTAAAACATTAGAATAACAAGGTATCACGCCATTATATTCTTGTAACATTGTATGTTCCTTCGGGGCAATGCCAATTACATACGACGTACGATACGATATTAGTATAGTTAATCTATACGAAAGAAAAAAGAGCTAATAATAATGGAGGTACAAACGATTAGTAATCAAAGTTATACGAGTACGTCAAATTTATGATTCGAATTTATTGATTACAAAGGAATTTTTCTATACCTGAGAAAATGATTTAATTAACAACAGCTTTTCACAATCTCGTTACATGCCTCGTATTGTTGCATATGGAGTTTTTATTGGTTAAATAAGTGAAAATGTACGTGTGAACTGGGTTGCTTGAGTTAATCGTTATTTAGACTTAAATCATGTATTCCAGTATGATTTTTCTTTGGATTTTTTTTTAGAAGTATTTTCTTAATTAAATAACTCCTGTACATGTTTTTAACTTTTTTAGTATGATAAACACGGAATGATGAGGTTAAAATTGTCTTTTATTAACATAATTGTTACACATTTAAAGAAAAACACTTTATAAACGGATTTAAGTTATGTATTTTTGCAAAATTGTAATATATTTACATTATTTTAAATTTTTACGACGTTTCGCGTATTCGTACGCGTAGCGTGCGTGGTCACGGTAGACTGAAGATAAAAGGTGTTAATTGTCAAAATTAAAACTACTAAAGACTAAAACTGTAAGGATTTTTACAAAACTGGCTCACGGTGTCCTCCATTTTCTCGGATTGTTTTTCATGATATTTTAGTTTAGATATTATTGGTTTTTGATAATTTTAAGGTGATAGGGAACAAGAAAATTAAAAAATAAATTTAAATTTTGTGAAATTACATTACTTAAATCCGTTAATAAAGTGTTTTTCTTTAAATGACGATACACTGACTAGGCGGATATATAAGGCGAGTTTGGATTGTGCAGGCAGGGCTGGGAGACCTGCCCAACTTTTTTAGATCATTCTGTATCTGATCTAACTTTTTTAGATCAGATACAGAATGTTCGAGAAAAAGAGTTCAAAAGCAGGAATAGCCGACCAGCATGTTTGATATAATGAGAGTGGATATAGTTAGTGGTCTGTGGGATGGCTGAGTGAGTAACCTCAATGGGAAACATAATGACTGACAAACAAATAATTTTTTTATTATTGTTTGGTTTATATTTAAAGATATTTAAAGTACACATTAAAAAGTATGGTAGAGACTGTAACAAGTGTTAATGGACACTTTTCTTATATTATATTCTTTAGCAATTTCAAGGCTATGACTTGTCTCTGAAGGCAACTCAACCCTATTAAAGTTGTAAATAAATAAAAGACTAACTATGGGGAATAAGTATAAGAGTTACGACCAATAACTCAGTGACAGCCGCAGTGAATATCCCTAATAAGTATTATTATTATGACGTGCTCAGGAAGTGCTCTAGGGTTGCGCTAGAAAGTTTTTTTATATAACGCGTATTTTATGTCAAGCAATTAATCTTACGTAAGTGGAATTGTCAGGTTGTCTCGTTAAACAAAACACTGCATATAGCTTTCTACTTCACTTCATGTCAATTGTTACATAACTGGGGTTATGCATCTATTTACTTTTATAACTATTTACGCACTCTTTTTACATACACTTTATTATTAAATCTTTACATACTTTAATATTATATAATCCTCTTAATATTACTTTTTCTTGTTAACAAATATGCAGACTCATAAATAATGTCATTAGAATAAGTGGTTGATGAGTTATTGAGTTGTCGATCCTACTTCCCACGCCCCTAAACCTATAAGTACCTCGGTCCCTTGTTCATAACACACATTCTTATTTCATCATTCCTCCTTCAGACTCGATCCTTACAAATTGTAATTCTAGTATAGTTTATATTTTAATAAACAGTTATATTTAAAAGTGTTTCTGTCGCTGCCGCGTAACAAAAATTGGCGCAGTCGGTAGGATAAAGTAGTGCGTGCATTATAGACAAAGTTATAAACGTAATACCTAGGAAGAACAAGCATCGTCAACCTAGACTTTACGGTAGCCGTAGGCTTTTAATTATTAACTTTGCCGAACCAACGATGAAGCTCGTGCTGCTGGCGTTACTCTGGTAAGTGGCTTTAATACTTTTGCTCTGTTTCCAATTCCTATTTCTTTTCGATTTTATATTTTTCGTATTTTATATATAATTTCCATACCATTCCTATTATATATTCACCATGTCTAACCCGAAAGTTAGCTCAAAATTGCAAGAATCGGTATCAATCCCTACATTATTACAGTTAATTCCTGATTTCCAGACAGAATTTACTTCACAAGTTTATAGATTCATACGGTCATGTGACTCTGCATTTAATTTAGCGAATACTCTTCAACAGGAGTTGCTATTAGTTTATGCCTTAAACAAAATTACTGGTCCCTCTTCTTCAGAGATTCACGCCAAAAAGTATAAAAATTGGGACGAATTAAAAACATATTTAATTCAGAGATTCTCTCAAACGAAAACATTAGGTCATTTAAATTTAGAACTTCAGACTATGTTCCAAAAACCGAACGAAACTGTCACGGATTATTATCATAGAGTAGATCTTTGTCGTAATAAAATCCTTGAAAAGTTAACAACTGAAATAACCGACGATTCTCTAATTGGTAGAAAAATAACAGCAGAAGAAACAGCGTTAAATGTTTTCGTTAACGGTCTTAGTTCTGATATAGGTGTAATGTTAAGGACGCGCGAATTCTCTAATATTAGTGATGCTGGCAATTTCGCCATGCAAGAAGAGAAAATTAGGCGCATGAATAGCGCACGGCAAGCATTAATCTCCAATTTAAGACCTCCAATTCGCAATCGTACTAATTCGCGACTTTCACATAACTTTTCCGAACAAAAGGTCACTCCTACGACATGTACTCAACAATACACACAAAAGTTTTGCAATTATTGTAAAAATAAAGGACATCTCATATCAGAGTGTCGAAAACGTCAGTACAATAATAGCAATAATAGACATTTAACCAACTCACAACATTCACAAAACGTACAAGTCAACCATTTAAACTCACAGACGGCCGAGGAAACGAGCGAGTCTTCGGAAACCGTTTCAACTCCTTACACTCTCGCTCAAGCCCACACATCGAACACGTACAAGCAAGAACTCAAAAGCGACGTTCAATTCCATTAACAAACACTAGTATTAAACGGACAATAACTGATTCGAAGCCAATTCCAGTCCATCGGGGACAGCCTCATGTCAGTGAAACTCCTCACTATCACACAGACAAACTCTTACAACATCCACCAGTCTATCGGAGACAAACGTGTGATGTCGGTACACAAACCATCGAAACTCATTTTCTTTCAAAAGAAAATATTAATTCATCGACTAAACCCACTGAATCCACTGTATCCACTGAATCTACAAAATCCACTGTATCTTATAAACTTTCTAAGTCTAGAATCGAATCGAAACCTAAGCGTAAATGTAAACCTAAATCGAAGGCTTTTTCTAAATCCTATCCTCAAGTTCCTGAGCCCAAATCTAATAAGAATATAAAATCGTATAATATACAATCGCTTAATATACCTCCTGAAAACTTATTGCATTGTAAATTTCACATTGATCAGCAACCAATCGTTTTATTAATTGACACAGGTGCTGCTATATCTGTAATTCGAAAAGACAAGATTCCTTACCATTTAATTGACTCCAAAAATAAGGTATCTACAATTGGTGTTTCTAATAATAATTCTACCATTCAAACATATGGTACTTGCGAAATATCGCTCGATCAATTCCCCTCACATAATTTTCACGTAGCAGATATTAATATCATAGCTGATGGAATCTTAGGAAACGATTTTATGTCTAAACTCAATGTAAATATTTACGTAAAATCGAAAACAATGCGAGTTAAAGATAAATTATATAATTTATTTTTCTTGTCCGAAGAACAAAAACAGCAAACGGAAAATCAAATGATTCCCAAACGATCCGAGCCCGCAATTAGGTGTTGTTCTAAAGAAATTACTAATGGCTTTGCAATCGTCGACAGACAAATAATCGATGAAAATCTCGCAATACCTAATGCTTTAGTTAAAGTAAATAATTGTAACTTTCTAATAAGCTGTGTTAATTCTAGTAATAAGGATAAATACATTTCAATTCCTTCTATCTCTAATATTAAACCTTATTATAACGAATCCTCTGATGCTTATCGAATTCATTCTCCTAATAAAAATAATTGTAATACAAATGCAGAGGCATTATCTCGCCCTCCTATTCAAAATTCCAATTTTATACATATAACTCAAGATAAACTAAGACAAAACGACACAGACCCTATACCTAACAGTTCAACTCCTTATCACGAAGATTATTTACAACTCAATTATGAACATTTTCTCTCAATCGACAGATCAATCGATAGTACCAGACTTAAATTTTCTCCTAATAATATTTTAGACTCTAGACATAAAAACATATTTATCCCAACGTCTTGTCAACACTCTAATAAGAATAATCTTTACAACGAAGCACTTTATTCCTGTTCTCAAGTCGACTCTTATGTTAATAAGTCAAAATCACTTTACGACGTCGACCTGTTAGTGTCAAATAAAAAACAAAATTTATATTTATGTATTACGAGACCCAACCTCTTCAATCCTTGGGATGCTGAAAGTTATTTTAAATCCTTAATGTCGTGCTTGCAAAAACATGACATAAAAACTCTACACATTCCAGAATTGAAAAATGACCCCACTTGTAAACTTAAAGGAAACGAACAACTTAAAATAACTTCTTATCTCGCTGACATTCACGAATGTGAAATCACCATATGTCGAAATAATGTACAATATCCTAAACCTGAGGAAATACCTAGCACTCTCAAAACTTATCACGATGAGCCACTCTCTGGACATCGCAGAGTCGTAGAAACTTCTAGGAAAATTAGTAATATGACCAACACAAAACCATCACACAGAAATCTAATCGTAGATGCAGACAGACTTCGACCTTTTCATTTTTAATCATATTTCATTATATTTAGTATAAGAAATTTTTAATAATTTTAGGTTCCTAATTATTTTCATATATATTTCAAGTTATATTCGGTATGAAATTTATCAATTTTCACGGTCAGGTCAGCAGCTTTATATTTTATAAATGTTTTATTAATCCTTATTTTATTTTCTTATAACTTCATTCTTAAGCTTATTTTAAACGTTATATGTTATATGTTCCCGCTGCTATCTCTACTAAATCTTATGTTAAAGTTAATTCGAATAAAACTAACGAAAGAATCTCTGAACTAAAAATGTATCTTGGCAAAAACTCTCGAAAGAAGAGAGAACTATTTGATGGTTTAGGCACAGTTATTAAATATCTTATTGGCACTCCTGATAAAAAAAAAACCTCACACATTAAGGTTGTATCGATCTAACTTGTATCTCTAACTTGTAACAAATCTTAAAAACATTATAAACGACTTCGTCCTTCAATTATACCTTTGAACAAACTCTATTTTCTATTTGAATAAATTAGTATACATTTTAGAATTCCCTTTAATTAATAACGAAATCTTTAAATTATATCATATTTATTCAATTCCTATCTAACATCCTCATTCCTCTCTATATTCCATTATTCTTCCGGAGCATAAGTATTTAGCTACAAGCCCGGGTGGACAACACTATGTATCGATGAGCGCACTAAAAAGTTGCCAACGCTACGCCGAGAGGAAGAGAGTTGCCGCAACTCCAAGTTTTATTCAACGCACTTACATCTATCCCGAGCAGCTGTACAACTTCTACGTTCAACGCCATCTATATACGGAACGAAGACTGCTTCGAGGAGACGTCGAAAATCAAAACAACATAAACATCAACAATAAAGAGCAAACCTTTCGTCGAACGACATCAAAACCAGTTTCTCTGGCTATCATTTATCTCTACCGTATTTCTGCTTTTCATAGCAATTTAATATAAATATACATCACCTTCAAAAATGTCTTATACACATTGCATCCAAATCTACAACAATTGCTACGACATGTCGTCGAGATCGACTCGACAATCTACAAGGGTTCAAGTTCGCCCCATCCCAATGGTGGACTTCACAATCTCTGAGGATGAAGACGCCGATGGCCACGTCCAACATCAAAAATCGGGCACCAGCGCCCAATCTTTATTCTAAGGGGGGAGGTGTTACATAACTGGGGTTATGCATCTATTTACTTTTATAACTATTTACGCACTCTTTTTACATACACTTTATTATTAAATCTTTACATACTTTAATATTATATAATCCTCTTAATATTACTTTTTCTTGTTAACAAATATGCAGACTCATAAATAATGTCATTAGAATAAGTGGTTGATGAGTTATTGAGTTGTCGATCCTACTTCCCACGCCCCTAAACCTATAAGTACCTCGGTCCCTTGTTCATAACACACATTCTTATTTCATCATTCCTCCTTCAGACTCGATCCTTACAAATTGTAATTCTAGTATAGTTTATATTTTAATAAACAGTTATATTTAAAAGTGTTTCTGTCGCTGCCGCGTAACACAATATTATGATAAATTTAAGCATATTTAAGCAGTTACATTGCGTGGCCATTATGATATACAGTATATAATAGTAATTTTGAAAGTATGATAATATTTCCTTCCTCATCCGAAGGGAATATGAATCCAATTATGCCACTCCACTGTCCGTCACTAGGCTGTATGTCATGTCAACAAATAAATTAAAGATTCAAATTAATATTTCAGTTGACTATCATACAGAAAACGTGTTTTTTTCCTAACAGAATGAAGGAACCTTCTAAGTGTGAGTCCACTTTGGACTTACCTTATTTTTTATACTGAGGCCAGTTAGAAATAAATATTATATAGTCTATCGTTTTTAATCTGTATTTAACACATACGGTTCATAGATTACCTATTTGCTTATTTAATGATCTATATAACAGATAAAAATGCATGCAACATTAATATAATTTACAAAAACATAGGTAAATCGCGTGCTAGCGATAATTGGCTGTACTAAGTTATTATCAATAAAAAACGGCATTGCGAATCAATTATATCCATTTGAATTCGAGAGTTTCCGGAATATTTCCGGTCACTTTTTGTACAAGGTGAATTATTTCTACATGGCTGGACAAGTGGAAGCGATGATTATAATTAGTGTTTGATGTTAGCACAACTGAGCGATTATATTATTATACTGTCAAGAACAAATGTTATGACAGGTTTATTTATTTGAGCGTCATACGCTTTCTTGGATATAAGTTGAATCGTGGCTCGTTTTCGTTATTAGTTAGCGTTTACTGCCAAGGACATTTTGTTTAAACGCCAAAACTCTTAACTACCATTTGAAGTTTAGTTTTAGTTTAGGTATAAAGATTTAAACATTTGAATTTAGAAAATAATAAATATAAATTAGATTGGTTTTAAGACAAATTCTGCGAACGAGACACAATAAACTGTGCATCTAATTGGAGATATCTCTTGTGAAATTGCATAACCCAGAATAATTTACTTATACCCTTACAAATACGACTTAGGGACCTTCAAGAAAAAAGGGTATAGGTAGATACCTATTGATTAAAGGCCGGCAGCGCAATAGTGACGCCTCTGGCATTGTGAGAGTCCATGGGCGGCGGTATCACTTTTAGATCAGATGAGCCTCCTGCCCGTTATAAAAAAAACACTTACCAATTGCGAGCAAAGTCTTCAGTTTCGGATTTGCCTTCTTTAGCGCGTTAATCCTATCATATAATCCTGTTTTTCCATCTTTCGTCTCGTCGTTGGATTCGAACGAACTCAGTTTCCCCTTCTTCATCCATCCGAAGGCGAAGATGATGTGAGTGCAGAGGTCAGGCTGGATGTCCTCTGGTGTGAATTTACCGAGTTTTGTACGGTACTGGGACCAGTTTGTATAGTAGCAGACCACCTGTGGAATTTTAATAAAATTAATATGTTATAATACATTGTACTGTACTTTCAATACAGTACTGTAAAAATGTATGAAGGAAATAATTTTATATTAAGATCGGCTCAATATTTGCTACTGGTTGTAGCTTTTATTCTATATCCTACTTTGCGAAAGTTAGTAAGTATAGATGGATAATTGTTACTTTTTCATGTAAATACCACTGATCGGATTTTAATAAAAATATACAATATTATTATTAATAATACTAAAATGAGCATACACAATTTATAAATATGAAATCATGAACTTATTGGCTTTGTGTCAGATTTAAGCGTAATTCAGAAGGATATTTAATATCGGGTTCTTGTTACAGATATCTATAGTCGACTTCTTCTCTCGACAATTTTGCACCTCATATGAATACTAAAAAATATTCAATTTCCATAATAACTTTGACATTCCTTCAATCTCTGTAGGATATCCTGACAACAATTTAAATATCTTAATCATACTGACCTATCTGACATACATGGTAATTACGGCTCTATGCGATCGTATTACGGTTGAATATACCATAAACAAAACCCGAAGGTAAGCAAGTATGCTTTTACATTCAAAAAGTTGTCCATATCCGCGTTATACTCATAGTGCTTTGGAAAATACGTATTAATTACAATGTCATAAAGCTTAGATTTTCTTGAACGGAGTACAAGGTCCCGCTTCCTGGCAAAGGGAATTATTTCTTTATATTTTGCTTACAAAAAGCTTTGTAAGCTCTATAAGCTGTTATTGTTGGCTTATGAGCTCCAGATTGTCTATAAATAACAAAATTTTTATTTATGTTAAACTAAAATGAGGAATGGATGAGTATTGAATAAAAATGATTACAATGTAATTCCTATCGAAAAAATTGCTAGTGCTTTCATTTATAAGTATCATGATAATTATGAAAGTCTTTTAATCAGATTAATGCGTTTAAAATACTTATAGTACGAGATTAATCTAAAGACCTAATCGAGACAGAATTCTCTTGCTAATTTATAAAGGCCTTCGAATAATTAATATATTAAATAGTCTAATATATATTCATAGAAAGGAAGTGAAAGTCATATGATGCATTATATGCTGCAAGGGAATGACAAAATTTCCATAAGATTTTGCTTAAATTTCAGTATTAAAAACATGCAACGTTTATTGTGTTTAAAGTCCATGATAAAGCAAACAAAATTATGGATAAACCGAACGTGCAATATCATTTGATTTGCATCAGCCGTTGAGTTTGTGAAATCGAAGCGCAAATGAATTACAAGTCAGTTTTAGGGCTGTCAGTTGTCTATTGACTTTACCACAGAGTAAAAAGCACGCGAACGATAGATAACCTTGGTTTACTTTCCAGATGCCCTGTACCATAACTAATAGGGGGTATTACCTACAAATTAAGCCATGTATTTGCCGATTAGTTGTTAGACTAATGTCGCTGATATTAAAAGAAATATAGTCTATAGTCATAGTAACTGTTATAGTTATGGTAAATAATGTGTGTTTTATTTATATCACTACTATTACAGCGTATTGGTTTATATTTTTTAATTAATTAGTCAGTGGCAACCCTATATTTAGCGAATGGGCTGCGTTTGTAATTGAAATGTTTGATCGCGCCGATATACGGCAAATGAGATTAAAATATTGATCGGAAGTAGACAGTGGAACGGAATACAGTATGGGAATTGCGATGTACGATTAAACCTTATCAAACGATAATACCTTAGAGAGAGATGAATACATCTTTTGATCTAAAAATATATAGTTGAATGAGTGTTGATTTTAGAAAAATCAGAATTTCTTATTTGACGTTCGTAAGTGTACATAAAATAGATAACGATTTTCAAGTTGGAGTTGATATTGAAAAGTTTATATCATTCCATATTTAACCCTTAAAGCCTTCCGTCCAAATTTGTTCTCTATTATGCACCTTAGCGCCATTTGTTTTTTTTTTTGGACCTTAGCGCACTTGGCTCGCACAGCAATTTAAGTCCACCTGACCTGGCGAGGCCTAACGGTCTTTTGTTTCGACCAATCAATAGAGAATATCGTATTCATTCTCATCTTCATACAAAAGTTGTCCTAAGTCTATAAAAATAGACTTAAATTGCTGTGCGAGCGCGAGTGCGTTAAGGTGCATAATAGAGACCAAAGTTTGGTCGGAAGGGGGGGTTTAGGGGTTAAAAATACTTAGTCAATAATTGAAATCGTCAACTATTAGTTTTATCGACTTACTTGGAACCTTCGTAACTGTGCAATTACAAATCACATTTAATAGTTACTGTATCCCAAAACTGGGCCATATCATTCATGCGCCCTATATCACCTTCTATGTATTATTGCAATTTAATCAATAATAATATTACCATTAGAAGTAACACGCTTACATTTTCAATAAGAATATTTACTATGAGAATATTTCATAATATCAATAAGAATATTTACTACAACACATACTTATTATGATACATAATAAGTATGTGTTGTATATACTTAAGTCAATGATTTTACACTAAGTTTTAAAGTGCTACGAGTATACTTTGACAAGTGGCTACAAAATGGAGTGCCACCATTTTGTAAAACTTCAATTATTGACAGAACGTTAGTTAGTCTTCTTCTTTTATTTATCGCGTTGTTGTATCTTAAACAAAAGGCAAAATTTTGACATCTTGTCATAAACGACTATTACGAATATTTGTCTCTAAACTATAAAGCGTATAAAAATACTACGGTTACAGTTTATAACTGATTACTATTGCAATAGCATTGAAAATAAACCTAAAAATATACTTTTCGAATGAAAAATGTTTATTTTTAAGCTTTTACCGTTACAGGTCCCCATGGGTGGCGGTACCACTTCTTGTAAGCCCCTACCTTATAAAAAAATATTCTTTATCATATACCTTATATCCATCTTTATCCCGATGATCATCAGTGGCAACTGAGTTATCTAGAGCCGCAGAAGACTTCCTGCTGGCAATGGTAGGTCTACCGCGAACCTTGGGTCTGTTAACGCTAGCGGATATGACCTGGTCTGATGACCTGGAGACACTGCTGGTTACTGATGTGCTGACTTTACTCGGCTTACGTAATCTTCTGCGGACATCTAGAAAGCAGATTTATCTTGTATTATTAGGCACTGGAAGAGAAAAGCAAATTTGGCCGTAAATTAAACATTTGAATGGGATTTCAATTGAAGAAATTACTGCTGAGGGTACCCTGCTACAGGTTTAGTTTTTTTTTATTAAAGTATTTCATAATTTTAGTTAAATAAACTAAATTTAACATTCATTAATAAACATTCATAATGTTTGAATTTTAGCTATAGTTATACTTAATTCTTAATTTTAGAGTTGCATAAACAATTAGTATTGTATTTTGTATGTATTATTCTAATTATCAAATTTAAAAGTCAGTTTGTACAATTACAACATTTTCAATTTATCTATAGTTTTAAAAACAATTGAACGATTACCAAAAAAACTACAGAGTCACATTGGCTCCTTATTAATTGTGTTGTGTTTGATTTAATTGTAATTATTTGCTTACAGAAACGGGACCGTAATAATCAAAATAAAATCTAACGATCTCTGACCCCAATACTGTTGCTTAGTTCCACGACCCACACAGTGAAAGCTCTAATCTACGACGCTGCTAAACAATTGATAATAAACACAAGCTATCTAGCATTTAGCTTCCACAAGACGGAAGTGGGACGGCGTGCACGCTCCAGATCACCTCAATGCCAGATATTCTCTTTGTATCACTTAGATATTTACTTGACAGCATTTTAATTTGAGCTTCCTGAGATAACATTTCAATTGTTATAAGTATACTTTCTTCTTGGTTAATATTTTCCTACTATCCTGAGCCCTGGCTGAATGGCTAATAATGAGAACTTTTTACTACGTACGTTTAAGTTAAGTTTTGTACACAAGCAATATATATCTAATCACTCATATGATGTGTTTGTTGAGTTTCGTATTATAAATAATACTAAACAGACTCTTTCATTTAGGACTCTACAAAAACCAAAGAATTACCTAACTGAATGTATATTTACTTTATGATTAGGTTGTATAAGTAAAAAAAATATATATTTACAGATAACTACTTACTAGACGAATCTGTGGTGGGTGCTATGACGGCAACTAGAAGTAGGAGGGTGACTGTCCATCTTAACAGTCTGGGTGGCCACTGTAAAAAAGCATTATTGTCAAACATTAAATAGTGAACAAATGGTCTTACCGCGTAACATTATCTCCAGGAGATATAGGTGAAGAGAAGTATAAGTATAACAAGAGAGAAGTATGACTTAAAACAATATATAAAGCTTTTATTATTAATAATAGAGATGTTACATTAGTATTTAAAAATTTCAGGAATGCTTCAGAGTACACAGAGGTTATAATACTACCAAAGCTCCTCTCGATATCTCAAAACATGAATCAATTGCAGTAGATATATTTCTAGTTCTAGAGAAACAGTAATGCATGATTTTAATTAAATCATGACTAATATTAAATACCAAAATAGTTTTATACGCGAATCAAAACATTCTGAAAACGTTTATCGAAGACTGTTGTCTCTATATCGTGACCATGTAATCATTTTACCAACGATAATAAAACTAAGATAATTATTAGCATCAAATAGTTTTCAGTATATAAAGCCAAAGATACATTATACATTATGTAAACACATGTTGTGCTGAGGCTCATGCATAATGTATCGGTGTTAGGAATATCGAGTTAATACTGAGGCATCCTTGTACGTGGTAAATCTGTTTTTGATTTTAGTTATGGTAGAGTTTACATTGTACATAGTTCAAATTCACCATCGAATATCTGGCTTCTCATTACCTGTATTTGAGTGGCCAGTGTTTCTATTGATACGCTAGATAAGTTAAAATTTTAAAAATGATAAAAATTATAGCTACAAATTTAAAATGTGCCGTAGATGCTATTGATGTGAATTATTTGTTTCTTACTTATGAAACATGTATTTGGTAACTTGCTCCGTGTCATGTATAGAGTTTAGAGGTACACCTTTTTTTTAAATTGTTAATAATTGTGTCATATAATAAATATATTACCCTTAAAGTGTTAATCTTCCTCTTCTTCTAATATTTTTTAACATAATAATCGATTTAGGTTCTTTAACTAGAAAGACAAATTAAGAGAATCAGACATTACTCTACTAAAGTCCATAGTATAAAATTGGTTTATGATGATTTTATAGAAAGACAAATTTGTAGTCTACTGTTAGTCAAATCAAATAAGCCCATGAATGTATTTCCCATCTTCTATTGTTCCAATAACATGCGGTTAAATGAAGGAAGCCGTAGAAACGAGCAAAATTCGTAATGGACCAATAGAGGGCAAAAACGAAATGGTAAAGTAACTGGCCTTTTGCCATTTAAATTGCTTCAAAATGTGGAAACTTAATTGCGAATGTTTCGATATTTATTGCTAATCTTGGGTATCAAATAACTATTAATATAATACTTATCTACGCTTATATATTAAGTTAAAAATTTTACTATAAAATAGATTAATTACTTATTCGCATTCGCATTGACTCTGTTGTGTTATTATTATTGTATTTTTTGTTTTTGCCACATTTTTAAGTTGTAGCTATTGATGGATAGTGCTTAGTATTACAAAGATTATGCAAAACACAAATATATTTTTAATTTGAACCAATATTCTCCCAGTCTCACCCTAGCAAGGGTAACCAAAGTAAATCGTATGTGACTAGGCACCGACGTCCAAAAATTAGTCTCCTAAGAACTACATACAATCTGTAGGAACTGGTCGTTACGTTATCTTTATTTTCAGCAAGTAAGTGATCAGCCGTCTGGGTTTAGAGGATTTTGGGATTAAACAATACCTATTGCATCAAAAGATTTTTTGTAGAAAGATTTTTTTTTAATGTGAAAATGTGTTTCTACAAGTCCATTCGTACATTTTCAAAGTCATTATGAAACATACTTGGTATATAGCACGAAATAAGGACAAAGCCTTAGGCTATTTTAATTTAAAATCACTACTCGTTGTACAATAGAGCGGGAGCGACTGCAAAAAAAGTAATTAAAAATTCTGAATGCATGAACTATGAATAACATCTTCTAAAGATTAAATTCCTTTTCTTTTCATCCAGTGGTATGGTTGGTACAATGAGTTTTGAAGCTTGCATACCTAAAATTACGTTTCAATGTTAATTGATATTTTTAAGTTTCTGACACGTAAAAAGAACGTCTTGTTAAAAGTCTAGTTACGTGTCGATAATTATGTCGATATTATATTAAACCCTATATATTTATTACATTAGGTTTATTTTAACATCTCAAAAAAATAGTAGGCCATGTTAATACAAATTAATATATAGTTTATTTTCCATATGAGTTCAAATCCCGGTCAAATGATCATTATTTCGCGATGAACGTGATGGAAAACTTGCTGAAATCAGCTTATGCCACATCGAGTTCAAAATAACGAAATATGTAATAACTAACTTAAACTTGCTAAAGAATTTGTATGTATCCAAAATAAACAAACGAATTTAAACAAATAGGTCATATGTCAACGTTAAAATTAGAATGAACTTGCCAATGTCAAAACATTGACCTCACACACAAAGAGTAGATCCATGTCTGTTTATCATAATGTAATGTCAGAATCATTTTCTTAGCATTGAGAATAAAAAGTAAATAGTGGTAACTAAACAAAGTTCTCAGAGCCTACAATGAGATGACAATAACCTTTCCACTCTTTTATAGTCCTGTACATCTACAGTGAGTATGAAACACGCCATTTTCATTACAAATCATGTGATTATCATACAGTAAATATGTAATTTGATAGAAAGTTGCCTGCCTGTTTATTTGTACTCTCTATACGTCAAAACTCTCATGACATTTAAAAAGAAATAGAATAAGTATGTAAAGTAGAAAATCGAGGCTAGGTTTTGCTTTAATATTAGGTCAAAATTATGTGAATAAGTTATTATATTTCAATGTTATAAACAATATCATCTTCAAAGTCAAGCGAATTGAGGTTAAGATTGTATCCTATAGGAATACTAGAATAAAGGTCACATATATATGTGCGAATTATTATTGAATTTACACATGAATATATATTAACAAGCATAATAAAGTATTTATATGAAACCTCTTCATGAAGATTTTTCAGCTTTTGAAGTTCACAGTGAGACTTGATAGAGGTTATAATCTTATTAATAAATCGTTAATACAATAGATGTTAATAATTATTTGCAATATTTAAATTATATCAAATTTCACGCATTATATTTTGCGGACGCTACCATTAAATAATGTTCCATTCTTCGCTCTCAGCTTGTCAGATTGTCAGAGAATTTGATGAAGGGTTGATGATAATCAATGTTTCAGCCCTAATGGCTGCAGCAACTGTAATTCACATCTTGTGACGTCACTTCTTTAACTGACCTATTTATCTGAAGAGCGTTGAAATGTCTTATTTATATGATGAATATTATCATATATCATTTATTATTTATGTCATTATGTTTAATGTAATTTGCTTTAATAAAACTATGATTATCTCGCTAAATAGATAACGCAAAGATAGTGCAAAGAAAATCGTTTACGTCTCGGGATGTTTACGACACGAGACTAATATATTATGACGATGAAGGTTTACTTCATTGTATGCATTTATTTATTTGGCCCTCAGGAAGCTATAGGTATAGGATTAATACCTAGACTACTTCATATAATATAAGAGTTTCTTTTAACGTTGATGAAGCTGGGGGTAAGAGAGTACTATAAATATTGAGATGAAAATCTCATAAATTTAATATATAACGCCCAGAAAAATGTTATTTATTTCTAGAAGCTAGTTGCAGTTTGCTATAACAGTCCAGTATACGAAATGTTATTATAAGCATGTACAAGGCCAAATGAAAGGAAAATGATTTAGCTAACGAGTCATAGTGTAGCTGAATATAGAGATATATAGCAGAGAACGAAAAGACGCTTTTATAGTGGTGATAGCGCGATTCTTAACTATGTGTGAACCATTTTTAGGTTATAGGAGAATATCCACAAAATTAAGAGAACAGAAGAAAGTAAATTAAAAAATTAAGATGAGACTTTGCTGTCTACCTGACTGTCCTTCCGTCCGTCAACAGCCAGCAGAATCAGAACTATAAAAAAGCAATTAACCACAAATTGTATGATCTCTGTTTATATTTGCAACAGTTTTGGAGATTATAAATCTAGATATCATTAATTAATAAGGACACACCTTGATTAATCTATCGCTGGACGTATGTCCAAGAAATATAGTGTTCAAATTAATGTTATTAATTAGATTGCAGATATATAAAAAACAAAACATTAAACATTATTTAAAATATAAAAACAAATCGACTCGTGCGAGATTGGGAGCTATATATTTTTGTATGGATCCTCCTTCAATATTTATTTTGTTATTTTGTAAACTGTTCTAATATAAACGCGATAGCTTTTAATTATGGTTGGATTTTTGTTACTCTTCACGTAAAGGCTGACTAGATGATATTTCAAAATCCCAATAGACCAGTATGAAAGCAGTACTCCGCGAAAAACCCACAACCACTCGACGCACGTTTTGCTCCGACACCGGAGCATCATCAGGAGATGTTGCCTCTCACTCATCCTCTGACTCACGCTGTTCGTAGAGTTCGCGGAGTACTGCTTTCATACTGGTCTATTGGGATTTTGAACTATGGACTTCCGCAAAGTAACGCCTGATTCAATTAATTAGATGATATTTTATAATAATGTCTCTACACCAGAATAAGTCATACAATACAATTAATTAAAATATCATCTGAAAGCTGTTTTAGCAAGCGCTTCCGAAATTGCTAGAGTTACACATATAGATCGTACAAGAAATGCCAGTATATAAACCCAAAATAGTGAACCATAACTACAATAAAAATTATTGATTGAAATGCACATTTGCTATAATAAATTGACACTACCACTTAATATGAAACTTACCACTTTTTGTATTTAAACAAGATAATTTTGAAATACTGTTATATATTATTCCTAAAGGGAAATACGACCCAAAAGCTATTTGTGACATAATTTTAATGCCATGCTCATAATATAAGCTACTCAAAATACGTAGACAAAGTTGCGGGCATGAGAATTAAGATTGCATTGGAACGTGTAAACCCATCAAAAACAAGAAGAACTGACAAGAACTACATGCTACAAATTATGCTACAAATTAAAATGACATCTAATTAATACCAAGTCAATTTACTAGATATCTAAGAGAGCAGCTATCCGAATACTTTATCATATTTCATTTCCTACATTTTACTGTTAGCTATATTTTAACGACTTAATAATTTGAGTAACTTGACAAGCTCATGGCAAAGTATAAATTGATTACTATTTTGTTAACTTGTCATGCTTTCGAAGATTTGTTAACGCCAAAATAAATGACTTTGTTTTGTTTGCTTAGTTAAACTTTGAGATTTATCACAATTTAACAGGTGTTTGCTTCGAGGCTATTCTTTTGGCAATCTTCACTAACACATTACCAAATAATTATGCTAACTTTAGTGTGTAGTTTATTCATTATCCCTTAATGTGTATAAGATTGACCACTTCTTCAGCTTTTTTGTTCCCACATGACGTTTAACTCTAAATTAATTAATTCCCAAGATATGGGCTTAGGTTGCATATTTGAAATACTTAGCATTTATTCGCATTAGCGTAGGTTGATGTTAGTAACATTGTAACATTTTCTTTGTGAAAAACTCAACTACTTCAATGCTTATCGTGCATGAAAATCACAGGACATGTACAGGTTCCAACTATTAAACGTTACAAATTTTTTTACTAATGCAATATGCCATGAGAAGTTTTTCTATGGCTGTGTGACAGATCCTATTTTTCTAAGTTGAAATATAAAATTCAATTGGAAAACACAAACCTTCATTACTTCAATCAACTTAATTAATAGAATCAGGCATTACTTTTGCGAGTCCATAGTCCAAAACCCTAATATACCAATCTACAAGCAAAACTCCGCGAGAAGAGAAGAGAACCTATCGAGTGCTGTTCGTAGACGCAACATCGTGAGGATACTCTGGTATCGGGGCGAAACGTCGACTGGTTGTCGGTTTTTTCACTGAGTATTGCTTGTAGATTGGTCTATTAGGGTTTTGTCATGATCAACTTGTAATCTACTATATTATTGAATATAACTATATTTATATTATAAATAACTAATTATTAAAGTAAGACTAACAATGATCCACTGAACGAAATAAGTGCATTCTCATAGCCCATATACAAATTCCTTGCCTGTCTGAAAATGTTCGCGCGACGCATCATCCATCTTCATCATACGATGATTCAACGATTTTGTTCATGGAGTCTATGAAAGCAACAAGTAAAATATTGTAGCACTTAGAGAATTTTCTATACAAATATTATCCACCAATTTAACCAGTTATGGAAAAAAGTGATCCCATTGTAGAGAGCGTATCTTTTTTATAGCTTACCAAGCAGTATAATGGTATAGGTAGGTAGGTAGGGTACCTACAATCGCCAAATGCCTTAAAGAAACTTCTTAAGCAATTGTATTATCTAAATATTGAGGGTATTCACTAAATGTACCTGCAACCACGGTATGGTATTGTAAATTAAAACTTGTGTATATAACTATTATATATCTACTATATATATTATTGTAACCTTTTTGAGACATAAACTATCTATTACCGTATCAAAGCGAGCTAATTTGTTGAAGTGCCGGTCTGAAAACTTTCAGGGAATTATATTTTTGAAGATTTTTGCAAAAAAAAATATTGATAAGGTTATAATCGATATTATGTTTATCAATCCATGGTATTTTTTTTAAATACATCCATAGTGTGACGAATTTCAGATCCCAACTCAGCGGTATCAAGAAAATAAGAGTTTAAGGGCTTGTAAGTGATTCTTCGAAAGATAATTTGTAGCAATAATATGTATTATTGTTAAATTTATATATTAATTGACAAATATAGAGTCAAAAAATTAATATGGAGCTCAAGAGATAATGATTGACATGAATATCTATCAACAACTGTTATTTAAAAGCGTAATATTAATTTTATCGTGAACAAATACAATAAAATCACAAAGTATATGTCTCGGTAATAATTTGAGACATACCACGAATTCTAGTTATATTCATAGTTAGGTGTGATGGTTAGATTTTATTAAAATTAGTTAAGAATCTAATTAATATTTAACTAGTCACATTAAGATCGGTGGATGGAATTTGTAAAAATGTTTGTTCCAACCTAGAATTTACTTTTTCATTAACAGAGAGCCTCAAAGATATTCTCGTTTCGTTTCCAAGTGCCAATAAATCAAAGGGAATGCTGGCTAGTTAAAAATTTCATTAGCTTCGGTAGAGGCAAAGTCATTCAGGCGAATAAATATCAAATGAGGTGCTTTTAGAACTGTAGCCGAAATTGGCTCAGTGATGTTCGTTAATTATCGATGTCTTAATTGAATATGTTATATGTATCTTATCTTAACGTTTTATCGGTTGCTGTACATAAATTACTACTTATTAGTCATTATTTACTTATCATTAAACTGGACTTTAGTTGTTTGTATAGTACATTTATACCTCTTATAAAGTTTCATATCAATTATCGTAGATATATAATACACACCACGTACTACATTCATGTACCATTACGACAATTCACATAGTTTTTATTAATTACAATACAATAATTCGTATATTCAGCCAGTGTCTTTGTCACATGATCACTAAACTGTATATTTCGCGTTGTGCTATGAATTGGAGATTCAATTCAGTTTAGGACTTTGATTCTGATACTTTTAACTTTTGTTATTAACGTAAATCAGTGTTTTTCAACCTTTTTCATGATGCGACCCCCCTGGTATAAAAAAATATTTCGCGACCCCCTTGACCTTCGGTTTTTTATCATGTATGTCCTTAAATTTTGTTTTTTTCACTAAAGTACCCATTTTTTTCGACCTCTGGCGACCCCCCCTACAGAAGCTTGAAAAACAATGACGTAAATAATATTAATCGAATTGTTATTTGTGTTAAAGAGACATAAAAATTAAGGCTAATAACATTTAAAATCATATCACGATGGCTGTCTTATAGAATTTACATTTAGTAATTATATACGAAACAGTATGCCATAATAATATATTACTAAACTCCTGTTTCTAAAAAATAACTGTTATTACGGTAATATATTTTATGTTCGAAAATTTCCTAGGTTACCTTCTCTAAAAAACGTTTATTATATAGAATATAAACTAACACGATAACAAATATCGATGTATCCATCGATAATTCCCATCACTTAAACACACCGTCCAAAAGACATTAGCTCTATGGCTAGTAATTTTACATTAGCACATTTCTATTATTGTCTGTGGCATCTGCGCAAAGTGGTTTGTTTAGGGTACAGATAAATACAAAGTGACAGTTATTATAATTATATATGAATTAAATTGTAGCGTTTTCAAATTATAATTCGTGTTAAGATCTCAGATATAATTTTTATTAATTATTTCGAGCAACAATTTCTTCAAATAAACTAAAAGAGCATTACTGTCGATGATAACAAATGTAATTTGTTAACTATTACTCATTAACTAAAGAATGAATTACAAAAGTATGTTAAAGGTATCAAAATAACCAATATGTTATGTGGTATGCGTAGAATGTGTTCGATATCAAGAAATTACTATTAAAATTAATTAAAAATAATAAGTTTTCAGCCAAATGACTAAGTATTTTACGGTAATATGGACTATTTACTATTAACTCGATACAATCTAATTATAAATGATGAATCGTTTGTTATAGATATCATTATTTCCAGCGTTTGGCTTGAAATTCTAGAGCAAAAGTGACGGTATTTTAAACAAAAAAACAATATAGTAAGTGTACTTTGCCCTCGATCTAATTTCCACTCACGACTTGTGATACAAGAACTTAAAGATGAGAAGGCTATTAAACAATTCTACGTAGACTTAAATTGATATGATTTTTCACTATTGTTTGGTTGAAACTTTAAAGATAATATAAAATAATATAATGTGTATAAAATAAAAATTGTGAGTCGGTTTGTAACATCACAACTATTTATATACAAGTAGAAGGCACGCGTTATATGCACAGCTATTCTTAATTAAGCCAGTAATTAATATAGGTTGACCCACATATGCAAAATTATCTGCGGTTACACGCGCGTTTACAGCCGCCTTCATTATCTATGAAAAGATATCTACATTAAATATATATTATTGCGGTTAAATGGCTTACTACAAATATACAATCTTTATACTTGTTTTGATTGAAATTGAACTTAATATACATAACCCCTTAAATAAATTCATTAGCAATATTCCGCGAAATAATCCTACACTAGATGCACGTTTTCTGATGGATTTTGCCTCTACGAACAGCGTTCAGCAACGTAACGCCTGATTCTATTAACTGTGTTCATTTAAATAATCAATACATATCACACTAAACGCCCAAGTTAACGGCATCTTTAATACTGTCTTACGCGAATGGATAAGCCTTCTTAAGCCTCGTTGAGCTCGCATTTTGGGCTCAAAGGCAGGTTCAGGAAACTAGGCTGACAATGTTGAATAGGTAAACGGTGATCCAGATTAACAGTGCTAACTGTAAAAGGTGAAAGTTAGGTCAATATCGAAGATTCATTTCAAATGCTCACCTTAATGCCTTAGTGTAAAGGCTATTCAAAAAGACGCCTTAGAAGAAAAGCCGATTCAGTTTTTAAACATGCATTATTTGTGGAGTGGATTATATGTGTAATAATTAGCATAAATTTTACGTAATTATAGAATTTGTTAATTGACAATTTTTGAACTAAAACATCTCA
Organism: Pontia daplidice; assembly: GCA_963693355.1. NCBI lineage: Eukaryota > Metazoa > Arthropoda > Insecta > Lepidoptera > Pieridae > Pontia > Pontia daplidice. The sequence continues at coordinate 687,718 of CAVNZL010000019.1, read as the reverse complement.
AATTCTCCACCAATACTCAAAATGTAGAGCGGAAGGAGAATTGGCAACTGTACCACTACACTATTTGCCAATTACTCGCTTCTTTCACCACGGATTTCGCGATTGCGATTTGATGTCTACATAAATAGATTTTTTTAAAGTTCTCGTTTATCGTTTCAACCGATGTCCGGGCAACACAAAACTTTATCTATGCAACGTTTGGATCAAAGACATTCCATCACTGCTCTCATTGCGAATAAGTAGGTTTAATATAGAGCTGGAAAGTTAATAGGCATGTAAAAGTGACCGCTTGAGACCGTAGAAATATTTCCTTAGAAATTGACAAGTGTAACTATAAACGCAATCAGACCGTGATACCGTCACGCCAAGATTAACACGACAATTTTATTAGTCTATATTGTAAATAACAAGATGTCAAATATTTGTAGAAGATTAGTTCATTGTTTACTAATTAATCATAGCAAAATTCTGCGATGAGAAGAGACAGAGCAAGACATGTGAAAAACATGTTTAGTATACACACACAAAAAAGTACTTACCATTCATATTTACAAAAAACATGATTATAAATTTTCAGAATCGGTTAACTCTTGCAAAGAGTCCGACGACCCATCGCAATTATTATATTATATTACATCATGAATACATTTCTTGTTTTAAAAAGTAATGTATCTTTTAAATAAGATTTTTAGTTACGGAATAAATTTTTAATAAAACCCCAAACCAAAATAAGAAACAAGAGAACACTGTCAGCGAATATTGCCACGAAATAGTAAATAACATGAAGACACCTCCGAAGGACTGGATTATGTTAATATGGCAACATTTTGATAATTTCCAATCAACCTTTCAGTTTGGTCATGACCACGGTTGCTGAGAAGCCATCGTAGAGTTGGAAACATGATTCATATAAATTATAGTTTGTTAAATTTCTTTTTGTTTTCCTAATTACAGGTCTTTTCCGACTATTTTTAAAAGCTTTTAGCGTTCCATGTTTAATATTATTTTACTATACATTTAAACAGACATTGAATCGACCAACTATAGCGTATATAAATCATATTGTGTTGCAGAAATTTAAGACAATCATAATTTAAATTAGAAAGGATATATTAATTCTCTTAATTAATTCTCCATGCCGAACATGGATTCCTTAGTTCGATTCTCTATACAGTATAGCCTGATTAAAAGTAAACTTCCAAGTATATAGTTGTGACACAAGAAACTATAATAAAGTATAAAAAAAAAAAAAAAAAAAAAAACCCCCCCCCCACCCCCCCCCAAAAAAAAAAAACCCCCCCCCCCCCCCCCCCCCCCAAAAAGCTGTGTTAACCAAGCGGTATGAAATGTCAGTAAAAAATTAATTACACTTGTATGTAGCGGATATAGTAAAATACAATTACTATCTAACTAACTCAGTAATAGACTAAACGAAGCAGTCTATTTGAACTGTGCCAGTCTAGTTAAATTTAAACTGAAATGTCGTTGAGAAAATCTCTTAGAAAATTTCAAATTGTTGAATCGAATTGGCATCATTCCCTCGCGGCACTGAGATCACCCCGTTGAGATTTTCGGCTCCAGTTTAATGTTGTAAAGTTTTATTATGAAAGATAGTGTAATAAAATAGCAAATTCCGAGTATAATTAATTCCCTTTTGCATTGTACCGATATATTTATCTATTAATACAAAACCCTAATAGACCAATCCAAGCAATAAAAACCCACAACCACTCTTTGTGGGTGTTGAGTGGTTCGACTTCATGGACTTCCGCAAAGCAACGCCTGATTCTAGAAATTATCTATAAATGAAATGATTAATGACCAAATCTTTTCCGATAATGGGCACAGAAAAATAATTTTAAATATCTTTGTTCGAAGTGCAAAGCGTTGACATTTTTAGTCGTATGTTGTTAAAAATATCCAGATGACATGTTTGACATTTTCTTTTGAGTACTAAGTATTATACTAAGTAATAGACATATGACAATTATATTTTATCTTGTGTGTTTTTTGTACTCTGAAGTTATACAAATTAATATACGTCTTTCTTAACGATTAGATACATAACACTTACACACAAAATATTTCGAAACGGCAAAATATTTTGTAAACATAACAAATTAACACAGTTTAACAGGAATTTTTTAAATTTGGCAATTGACATATCCATTATGTCATTACAAAACTCAGTGTTAAAATGTATAAAAGCAAAAGATTGTGGTGAAGCGTACGGTATGTTGAGTATAAACTAAACAAACTACCTTGTTTAATAACTTGTTATTAATTTTTGAAATCACAAAATATTTAATGTACTCTTACATTAAATACATTCGTGTTTTTAAGTTGAGTAATACTGTAGTTTTAAACTCATATATTACCATAATTAAACATAAAATCTTACACGCAAACCTACATTCCAATTTATAGTAATTTTTGAGGTGTAAAATTGTAAAGTTATATTCGTTAAGCTGTTTTAGTGAAAATCGGTAGCTTAAAATGGTAAAGGTTTACAATGAAAATTTTTGTTAATATAAGCTTCACTATACTCCATACACTGTTTGCAATTTACTAAGTACAGTTATTCAATTGACCAGTCGTGTTTTTCATCACAAGTAAAAGTAGCGCGCATGGGCAGGTCTAATAGTGACGTAATTGAATGACGTCATAAAGCCTCGAGTTAATGACTATTGACACTTTAGGTAAGTGAAATAACTCAATACATAATTATAAACGCGTAAATGTTTAAGCGTTAACTTACAAGAAAAAGAATTTAATTAAACTTAAAAAAGATCTCACTAAAAGTGTCCGAAAGTGGCCGTTTACATAAATATTAAAAATATAATTACATCATTTGAAATTCGAACTGCATGCAGTTTTTTTACATCTGATTGTCAATTGTTTTCACATTTTGGCGCCATTTTAAAAATTGCATGTCTTAACATGGATTTAACTCAGAAAAATTCTCGTAGTTTGATTTTCTTCGATTCAAGGTATAATTTGACAGAAAAATAGAGAGTAGTTTCAATTTGCTTCTGGTGATAAAGCAACATGAATAAACGCTATTTTTAACTGATCTCCAGAATTCAAGTGACGAATCTCGCGATTGTTACTCGACCACTGCTAGGAATAAAAAAAACATCGATGCTCTGCACCGTATGATTGAAACAGATTTACGAATGGTTACAGATGGGCATGAGTCAAATACAATGAACCGGACCAACGTGGGTTGAAAGCGTCCTCAGTGAAACAGAGGTCCGACCCCTCACTTGGTGCAGTGCCATACTTAGCAGATTCAAGGTACGTCTAATTTGGCCTGGGAAATAACAGGTGGAAATAACAAACAGGATTAGTAATCTACAATACATAACAGAAGGTCAATCAAGAAAGCAGAGCTATCTACTTTGTCTCTTTAACACTGGACACTGAAATTAACAAAAAAAGCCTCTGCGCGGAGAATATTTTTAGAAACAATTTCATTTTGAACTTTAAGATTTTTCTTCTTCCGGAAACGTTGAGTCCTACGTATATAATATTTAAACATAATATTATATACGGCGTTACTAGCGTTAAACCTAGGTGGTTTTTTAGCGTTTTAAAAAAACAAATTGTTAATATATTTGGAACTTTTAATAAAAAAAAACTTACGTAAGCAATTTTTTCAAAGATTAGCCTCCGGTTATACCAGACAAGTAAAATGAAGATATGAGCTGAAGCTTTATATTAAATACAGTATACAAAAATACATTGCAACTGTTTTTATAAAACTTTGTAAGCATTTGTATATATAAGCACAATTGTAAATAGTCAAAAGCCTTGTGCGGTTGACGCAATCAGGCAGGTTGTACGTAAATGTCAATAAGATCGGTCGGCCAGTGGTCCAACAAGACTGCTAAACCAGTTGGTGCAAACTTAAAATGTAGACTTAATATAAATTATCATTAAGACTGAGGTATTATGTTTGAATCAATATTGTTATGTATTTCTGTGTGATACCATAAATGACCTACCGTGAGCACGGACGCTGTAAAGTACGCGAAACGTCGGAATAATTTAAAATAATATACTTAATTTTTTTTTTAAATACACATCTTAATCCGTTACTAATTACGTTACTATGTTACAAGCAAAAAGAAATTAAAAATACGATTAAACGAACATTACAATTAAAGTAACTATTTAAGTTTCAAAAACAATTCGCACCTGAAAGAAGACATGGAGCCCGAAAATATGTCAATATCTAAGAAATAATTATTATAGGCGTTACATAATAGTTATATATATATATATAGCTGTATTCTTTCTAAAACACAGTATAATGTACATTTAATTTTGTCGAGTACTGGTCAAAGTGTTTGGCAAGATACGGAAGCGATTGAATGTGGGCAATACGAACTGGTTGTGGGATAAGCTTGACTGAAGGTCGTACTGCACTTATCGACACCTATTTGCACAAACTAATTGAAAAATATACATATTTTACATACTCACGGCTTAATGCCAGAACTATGATAATATGCAGAAGTTACGCAAGTCAGGATTTTTAATCTATCCAGGGTTTATAAAAAAGTAATATTATGTTAGTGTCATATATATATAGTGATATATATAATATATAACTTATTGTAACACAGTAGTTACAATATAAATAAATAGAAATCTCAACCACTATTGTGTGAAGCTTGGTAGAAAAACACCCTTATATAACGAAAACTCTTAGGTAAATAGTAAAACATATATCTAAGTTGTGAAATTTTATATGTATATAATATTAAAAATGAACAATTCAGCACAAATGAAACGATCACATTCTCGCCGCCGTCCTCGTCGGCGATCGGCGAGGTCGCTCGGCACTTTCCATGCAGTTTTAAAACGCATCGCACCTTTGTAGCAAGTTTCATTTAGAGTATTCGTGTCTACGCTATGATTGTAATGCTTAATGAATTTAAAACTGCAATCTATTTAATCTCTTGATTATACTAAGCTGTCACTCACTCTGTGGAATTATATTCCTTTTATTTTCAAACTATATATTTGTTTGAACATTTATGAATGTTATTAAAATTTCAATATTGGTGATATTAAAATGATGTTATATTAGTACAAGTTGAAATGATTTTTTTTCTAAGAAAGTAATGGAAATTAATTATCACACAATTACATCGCAATTTAATTGTAAGCATATAACAAATATAACGCAATGATTTTTTAAAAACAATATTAATGTCCAAAATCTACATATATATAACTCATTTCTATGTATAAGGCCCATTTGATCCATACAGCAACCAGCGAACCCTATAATATCATAACATATTTTATACAGGTCTTTTTTCTCAATAACATAATGTGTAAACGAAAAAATGAAGCCCAGATAATACAATGTCTCATACATTGAATTTCTTATACTCGGTTTGTGTATTCAAAGTCCTTTCTATTCTTTCACCGAGAATATAACGTAAAAAGTACGACAAATGTCCGTGTTGGGGATACTTTCTCTGTCCGACCCCGATTTGTGTCTCGCTTTTTTTATTTTTAATAACTCAATACACAACGATGAAAAAGTTGGGAAAATTGTATCTGGTAACATTGAAGGTGACCATCGCGTTTATCAGCTGGAACTTTTGGTTATCATTAAACTTTATACAGTAAATAATATTATTTAATTGTTATATGCTGTTGTAAGCAAGCTATATAAGCTATAAATCGCCATTTTGTATACATACTATGTCTACGTATTGGTGCGTTATTCGCACATAGTTTACGCTGTAAGCGTTTTCTTCCACACGTGTTTTTTTTAACTTCATTCGTCTAAGATCGTACAGTTTGTACATTCTTATACCACTTATAATTATTAATTTATAACACTACAATCGATTATTTAATTGGTTTATTTATGCAACATTGCACAAATAGTATCTTATTGTAAATCTGTCTTCATTAATTTTATTAACATCTGATTACCCCTTTACCTGCCCTTGAGTTGCCATTTTTTATTGACAGTTTGAGTTGGCAATACGAATGTTTTGATTTAAAAAAAAAAAAAAAAAAAAAAAAAAAATTCAAAAAAAAAATAAAAAATTTGTTGGGGGGGGCTTCCCAAAAAGTAGTCAAGAGACACTTGAGTTGGCAATACGAATGTTTTCAGGTACATAGGAGTTTCGTTTACATTTTACAAAGGAGTTAAATTTTAATTTAATTTTAATTTTAATCTTTGCGAGATTTATGCGTGCGGGGGTGTGTGTGTGGGGGTGTGTGTGTGTGTGTGCCTGTGTGTGTGTGTGTGTTTGTGGTGGGTTCAATGAAAGCCAAAACTAAATTATTCTAGTAAGAATTTGCTCAACCTCGTCGTAGGTAAGGGCAGAGAGCCAATCCTTTAGTGCGCGCCTGCACTTGATTGGTAGATTTGAGTTGATATGATTTTGAGTTGATAAACTACTTATCCTTTTATGTTCTTTAAAAAGTTTCACACTTATTTACATCCTCTTTTCTTTTATATATATCATGAGGAAGAGCTTGTCATAATTAGTCATAATCTTTAAATAAAGCGATTTATCGTACCGAACGATAAATCGTAAGTTGTAAAGGGTCCTAAAGGTTGAATCCTTAAAAATAGGGCTTTGTGGTGTTAGCTCGTGCATTGACCCTCCAACTGAACACTGACTCGACAATACTCGAGTATCTCAACTTTTTCATTACTCAATGTTTATAATTTAGGAGCTCTTTTGTTACAGTCGTTTTACCGTTCTTATTTTAAATTAAGCTTGCTTGATTTCCAAAGTTTTAAGTCGAATTTAATAAACAATTGAGACGTACGTGAGCTTATTTTTTAAATTTTGTTGACAGTCTAATTATAAGGTATGTGTGAATTAACAACGACGTATTTTATAATTCAGAAAATATAATGTTGTAAAAAAAATATTTTCAGTCATAATCTGTTATTGTAACCGTTTGGCCTTACGATACAAATTACGATATTTATTATTTTAACAAACAATTAGTTAATTAAAATTGTGCTATAAAAACATAATTGTCCATTAAATGTTATGTAATTACCATGTTTCTTTTTTGGGCTAGTGAAAGTTATAATTATTAAATTCGATTCTGCGTGCTTTAATTTCACCGTAAGTCAATTGGAAATTAATACATTATATCTTTTGTATTATATAAAACTGGGTTAAGTTCAATTTTAAGTTTCTTTTATAACAGTAATCATCAATTTCAAGGCTTCAAATTTGAATATTGCTTACATGTGCGAACTTCAAAGCAAATTCGAAATATCAAAGCACAAATATAAAGAATATATAACAAGTGTGTTAAGTCAAACATGACCAGTGACCACGATTTCTTACCGCACGCAATATAATCATCACAAATTCATTAAAAATGAATTTCTCTATTCCTAAATACAATATAGTTGTCAAACATCAGTTTACACAAGACAGTTTGTCCTTGAATCCAACTTTCATAGTTGTATGCCACTGGGTCAACCGGACTGTGGGGTCATCGACATCATTGTTGTACAGCCTCTTGAGCCATAGATCGAGTTATAATTGAGTATTTTCCGATCCCTTTAAAATTAAACATACATTGTAACACATATCTTCTTCTATTGATCATTCAGTTGTTTAGTCTTTAGCCTCCGGTCTATTTCGTATAAAAAATCTGGTGATCATATAAAAATACCACTTCTGTGAAGCATTTAACCTTTGAAACTTGATTTAAAATTTGTGTTAGCTTACACGCAGCTGTGGACCCCAAATCCTTTCCCAAGGGCGAAGTACATTTAAGGTGTAGCAACGTGTGTGTAAGACCCGGTCACCAGAGTGTGCAATGTCCGCGGTTTTGTAATATGGTCACTGTTTCATGATATGACACAACACTGTTATTTACTGCCTAGAGCTGGCCTAAGGAGGATAAACTAGCGAAACGTGTGTGCTTCTGTGATTCCAAATAAATATTTAACTTATTCACGACGTATACTACGCACCTGCTACTGTTTTCACCACTGGACTCAGGGTCATCGTGGGATAAGGTCTAGGGTACAATTCCCGGTAGAATAAAAATTTGTGTCCAAAACACATATGTTGTAAACAGATATAAACAATATAATTTGTTCATTCTGTACTAGTAAATAACACATCTAAATAAATTTTACCAGTAATAACAGGGTAACCTATTTTTAGGCAATTACCTATTTTTATATATTTATACCCTTGAGAGAGAGAGAGTAAATTATTAAAAAAAAAAAGAAAACCGGTAACCAATCGTTCATATAGAATGTATTATACCATTGTTTGACTTCGTCACTGATTCTTTGAAGAAAGTGGTAAAAGTCGTGATTCATTCCAATGTGTGAATGTGACATGAATCACTTAAACATTCACTTTCAAATAAATTTGAACTCCACAAGGGGTTAAAGTCAGATTTCTATGCCTGTTCCGATAATTTTTCCCGATAACCTTCTATATCAATTGTCAGAGAAAATAGCTCCAAATAATGACTAATGCATCAATCAAGTTACGCTGCAATTAAATTTTTAACCAAGCTTCATGCACAACAAAAACTGGAGAGTTTTGCAAATTGGATCGTATATCTTCTTCAAATGTGTTAAAAAGCGAATTTGGGCATGCAATTTTAATATATCGTTAATTTTTCACAGGGCAGGAGACGGCCTGGCAGGAGGAAGAAGTCGTGGTTGCGGAATAAGGGAGTGGATCGGAATTACATCCTCCAAAGAACTCTTCCGTTTAGAACATGATACTCGACAGTTTAAATTGTTAACAGCCAACCTTTAGTAGTTAAGTGGCACCAGAAGAAGAAGAATTTTTCGCCGCTTCGTGTTTTTATTTTATTCTCACTATTATTATTTGCTTAGACATATTCAGCTGCTTCTTGGAGCTACTTTACTTAATTTGTAACTTTCTTAAATTTCAAGTGGAGCTACTCGTCTACGTCTTTGAGAGGATTTGTGTTCATAAAAGAGTTAGCTTAGAGAAGAATACAGATTTTTGAGCTTTAGATTAAGTTCATGAATCTATGAAATTATTTTGATAGAGATAGGACGTGCCGGAATTAAAGCGTTTCCCTGTGGGCTTTTATTTTAGAGATTATTTTTCACAAACAAAAGTTTTACATTTCACTGTAAAACGACATTTAATTAAAGTTTTACTCGCTTTCAAACTCAGTTTAGATGTATAACACAAAACAACGAAGCATCATACAATGTCCACATATATTCGGCAAAACTTTATCAGTTTTTGCACCAATTGTTTTCAATAAATTGTTCGCGACCAATATCAAACTATCAAAAGTTATACAAACAAATATTTAATTTGGAGCCATTCGACGAATATTAATTGCAACCGTTGCATATTTATGAGGACAAACTAGATCCCGGCTTGTGTAATTTGCCAAACCATTGTCTAAATTGTATTGAAAATTTGCAAATACTATGCAGTGTCGAGAGGAAACGTAGTATATATATATACCGGCCAAGACGGTGTCTTGATTAACTAAAACCGTCAATGAATTGAACGCTCAAACTGGCCTGCAAATGCGTTGCCGGCCTTTAAAGCATTGTACACTCTAAAGATTCGTTATTTATCAATATAATGAGTTACTAAATCAAATTTCGTATTAATTATCAGTTTTTATTATTATCAGTTCTTCTGTACTCATCATTAACACTGACTATAGAGAAAAACATAGTGTTAATGGTGTGTAGTCTCCGTTTATATAAAGACGTGATATTTCAACATTTGGGCATATCGCTAAGGATTCCTATATTTTTATCTTATACGAAGCAAATAATTTTTTTAAAATGTAGTAGTGAAAATTCACTACCACATTTTATTATAGTTCTCACGTATTGAAGTAAATTCTGTATGCATAGCAAATCATCCACATAAGTTCTACCCGTACAAACGATTTTACCGCCAGGTCCATTTGTCCTTACCACCTGGCCTTGTATTACGACATCGCTTGCTCAATCCTAGAACTAAATATTCAAAATTGATGTCAGTTTAACTAAAACATAAAATTTGGTACTAACGTGTAGTAAGTGTGTTATACAATCTTTTGCAAGGGGATTTTATAGTTTTTGGAGTTTGTAGTTTATAGAACATGAATACAGATTGTTTTATAAAGAAACCCAACTATATTTCTCACTGAAAATCTAGTAATAAAGGCTCGCCGCTCCGGAAAATTTATCTGCATTAGATCGTAAGATTCAACCTATAATCAAAATATAATCAACCATTTATTTTAACCAATATCTTTTTTATCAAGTTTGACACAGTAATAAAGTTTCCAGCTAAGTATAATGTACAAATTAGTTTCACAAATGACAATATCAAGAATTTAATATCTGTATGGAATTCGGTTGTAAGCAAATTATAATCCTTTCGCATTCCTGCAATATTGCCAAATGCACGTATATTTAAACCATTATGACATCTATTTGAAAGTAACTAAGACGCAGAACTGATTGTAATTTTAGTCACGAACTAATGAACGTTGAAATTCAGGTTCTATTAAATGGGTGAGTGACCAATGGCCGTGACTTTTTTCGCTGCATACGTTTCTATTGTGCAAATCGCTGGAGTAAATACTACATTGTTATAAAAATGGAGTGCGTGTCTCAATCCAGATATTGTTCGGATCCCGGGAGAAACAATGAGATTTATTTTTAACACTCGGCTTTTAAATCTATAAAGATTTTTACCGCCAATCGTCTCGCTTATTAAAAAAAACATCAACACGCACCGAATAAGTGCAAGGAATTCTTATACATATAACTATAGTTAAAGCTAGCTATACTTAATTTGGGAGCTTGACGTACATAAATAACGAATAATGAAGGAAATAGACCAAACATCGCAGACCAAATCTCTACTGATTTATTTGGAACCAGCTATTCATCATAGTTACAGTAGTTGAGCCTTGCAACATCGACCGCTCAATTTTCCATTTTTTTCGCTCATATAGAAGATGTGTGATCATAAAGTTGATTATGTACAATGATATGCACTCCATTTATGTTTATTTTTTCAAACAATATAAATAGTATATTTATTTATATACGATATATATAGATTCATATCTTATTTATACTCTGAATGAAGTCTATTTTTCATAATATTTTTTCTAATACAATTTTGATGTTAATGTTCATCAATGTCTTGTTTAAGCTGTTTTGGCACTTTGAAATAATATTGCGTTCATGTCTTAATACCGTCAACCAATTCATCACCTCGTTAAAAGCAAATTATGATTCGTTACTTACACAATAAACCACGATATAATTTTTGCGGTTAATTATACAATAATCAGAAATTCTTTTCTTCAATAGTTTCCTGATTGTGGTGAAATAAGTTTTATTAAATAATGGCGTCATGGCGAAACTTCAGTGTTCTGCAATTCAGGTACTACACTTCAGCACATATGTATAACGAGTGTTAAATAGTTTAAAAATATCTAAAATAACAAGAATTACGTGGAATAACCAGGGGCTTTTGCTGCTGGGTATGCCCCAACATCTTTTCTATATTTTGTAATTATTATTAGTAGAAATTAATAGAGATTGGCTGCCACTCAAATGAACTTTGTGAAAGTGAAATTATCGTGAAAGTTAATGCCAAATACATAACTTACTTTAATCTACTCACCTCACGCTATCAGCCTTCGTTCTCTTATTTACCCAAACTCAGCTGCATAGACAATCGTAAAATTTTATGAGGCAAGAGACAATTTTTAGAGACAAAAAATTCTATTTGTTTTGATTGAGATAGCTAGCATATTGCAAATTGTAAAATTATATCGCTTAAATATCAATAAAGTTAATGGTATAAAACTGATTAAACTCTTAAGCCTGTCGTAATTGGATCTTCAAAAAAGGATTATCATTTAAGATTTATTTACAGTAAATTTTCTAACTTACAGACTCGCTGTATAAAAATAAATTGAATACGAACGGTTTGAGCGTTATTAATTACTTGTAAACCCTGACATTTGAAACCGAAGACCATATCGGTCATCTGCATGACCACAATAGACCATTAAGACTCTATTATTATCGTGATAAAGTTTACATTTGAATAAATCATCGATTAAGAAGTTTTAACTTGACACTTATAAATCTGGTTTTGACGTGATGTCTTTATGTGGACAACTTGCGGATAAAATACCCTGATTTTTAATTTTGTTCAAATACGTCTCAGTAACGCATGAACCTTGAACGTTAGTTTCTACGCAATATTAAAATTGATTTGTTCCTGCAGTAACGTGTTTAAACGTAATTTCAGTATTCGAATTAGAGCAAATATGCTGAAAAGCCGGATCAATTTGATGAAGTAGAAATAAAGGCTTTATAAAAGAGACTTTATTACGGGAAGGAGGGGAGCCTCAAATGAATTCGACAGCAGCAGAGGACAAGTGTTTTGTCTTGCCATTTTGTTTGAACTTGTGTAAATATTATTAAGTACTTTTATATAAAGTTAAAATGGTACGTATGTGCGAACGGATATATCCCCCCCCGAAATGTTTATGTTCAATAAAAAAAATTATCCCCCCCCCCCCAAAATTCATACCTGGGTTCGCTCTTGGTTCGTTTTATAATCAAACAAGCATGCTTCCGTGTGGAAGAAATAGCAACTCGGCCTTACAGCACCAGTATGCTCTTTATTTAAAGAATTAAAAAAAATTGAAGGTTGTATTGGGAGCCGACTCCACAGTTCTGCTCACACAAATATGGTGTAATTAAAACATTAACAAAAACTGTATTGCTATTAAAACTGGAGCATTAATTAAATTATCAGCGCGAATGCCTCCAATCAAACAATTCGATTATAAAGGAAAACGAATAAAATATGACACATGAAAGAATACAATTACTATAGGTACGGTCAACATAAAAGTCAGTTCTTAAAGCAAACAAAATGAAAGTACTAAATTTGTGTAACACGTGGCAGTTTAAAAACAATATTTGTTTTTTTTTAGTAAAAAATTATGTAGAAAAAGTTAATAAATAACAGAAATGTTTATGAGTCACAAAAAATGTTATAATTTGGAAAGCCTTTGGAGTAAATTAGTACTAATTACTACAGTAATTAGTGGGTACAGGTACCAGGAGCTCTTAATATATTTCTAAATTAATAATTAAAATTAAAAATATAACTGTTCATTAAACCATATAACGAAAAATACATTTTTAATTTTAATTATCGATATAAGAAGCGATTTATACAGTTTCTATTTATCAGCCAGTCTAAAAACTTGATTCCAGTTTAGTAAAAAAACTTGGAAATGAGTGGAGCCACGGCAATAAAATTTTGATAAACAACTCATAGAGGACCGGTTACATTATTGACAATATTATAAATGCAAATTCAACAACGCAATATATTTGTGACACGGTCAAACGAGGTACTTAAGCTGCGTTTTCATTTTGTTCATCTAATTAAAGACCAATTTTACTGCATTATGTCAGTATTTGTAAATTTTATATACGTTTAATGAATTGTAAATATCAAACAACTGTTGGAATTGAAAAAATATTTCATGTTTTGCTGACGTTCCTGACCTAATAATAGCACGTGTCTCGAACGTAACGCTTCAACGGAGGCACAGACGAGCCGTGAATATTCATAATGAAAATAGTGTTTTTTTTTTTTGTTGTCTCTACTATTTACGCTTTTCTACAGAAACTTTCAGTATTGTTACAGTAACTTTTATAGTATGCATGTTGAACAACAACAGATTTTTGAAATGCAATTTTGACGGAATTATAGGTGAAAAATCATTCAAAAATACTGGACTAGGACTAGAATGGATAAGTGTCTATTTCTCAAATTTCTCAATTATTTATTTACAAGATTGTTTTTTATATTACGATACAGGAGAACAAATCTCTACCTACATGATTTATAAGAAAAAAAAATTTATACAAATAATTTAATCGTAATAAATTTATCTACAAAAACTATAACAATATTTTTTTAAGTTGATATTTGAAATTAAAGGTTTGAAAATTACCTTCTATAGATATTCAATTCAATAAAGTAGCTCTTTATGATTTAATTTAATTTGTTGAATTATATCAGAACAAATCTCACACACGGCCATCCAATTTTAAGAATTGACAACCTAAAAACCACGCTAGACTACCATTGTCATCCAAATGTACACAAAACATTAGCTCCATTCGATTAAGATGTCAAAAAAAATTATCTCGAGCAAATACGAATATATTGTATATAAGTCTTAGAACAAATGCTTACTAAAAATCGAAAACAAGTTCACAGCAAGTTTACCTAAGTCTCTAAATTTCTCCCGAACCTTCATTTCACTTCATAAAACCGTAAAGTTACAGGAAATTGTTATTATATTATGATTACGTTATAAATAAGTTATCGTCTGTTTCTCTCGCTTAGGCAACTCCGACACTGTTTGTTACGTCAACTTGCACAAGAGTATCGCAACTCTCTTTGTCTCTACATAGAGCAGGGTATTTACTTAGGTGGTTTGGAAATAACTTTCCAGGCGCTCGATAAAGTCTTTGGGATAATTTTAGTATATTTATTTTAGTACGGTTGGCTACGTACTACGGTAGTAGTACGAGTCGAATAACTATACCCAGTGTTAGGAATTAACTCACCTTCAGTTCATAACTCTAATTCGATTGGAAAAGCACAGGGGCCTTTTTGTATTTTCATTTTTTACATTCATTATATTAAATATTTTATCAAACGCATAGCTGTTTAGCAATGTGAATATAATCAGAGTCGCCACAATAATTTTTAGGAAAATTATTGTGGAGGCTCTGATTAGACTAAACTCTTAGTATGGTCAGAGCTTCCACGTTTAACATTTCATTTGGATACACTTTCTTTGCTTTTTTTGTGTTTGAGCTGATAGTGTAACTTCTTTAGCAACTTTGTGCCCACCTTTAAGATGTACAAATAAATATTATTTAAGTTTATATAAGAATTAATAATTGTACATTTAGTTGGTAGGTCATAATAAATAAATAAACAATTTTAATGAAAACAGAATCTAAGAGGTCGGTTTAGCGATTACATTTAATACTCGCGCAATATTAATTGTTTAGCATATAAATTATACCATACTAAATAATATTGTTAACTAATCAATTATAATATACATACGTAAGACATTTTCAAACACAGTTTACATTTTAAACTTCTTGGCTTAAAGCTTTTAAAATTAAGGGATTGTCTTCCATGAATATGATGCAAGAGCAGAAAAATTGTAAAAGAACAAAAATACTGTGATATTTCAAGAATTGCCCAACTCTCAATTGCAGTTCTGTTCACATTTGATCTGGACAAAACTTTAATGCATGTTTCATGATTTACGTAACAAGTAACAGGTCAGTGCAGGTTTTAATAAAGAATTAATATCGCGAACATTTATATTGCTTATTCATAAAACTTCAATGCCCATATGTCGCTTTTCATCGGGTATTTGTGGGTGAGTCAAAAGAGCGCAATTAAAATTCGTTTTTAGGGTGTGCGGTTGTAGTGAGATAACGTAGGTTTTAAAATATTTTACTAATTTCTGTACAGACTCTCTTCTATACTATATTCTATACTATATATATAGTATATTCTATACTTCAAACTACTCTTTAACATAGTTTTTAATCTTAAAGATTACAAACATATTTCAAAATCTCTTCCTGACTAGTCAGAATTTCATTATTACCAGACTTCATACCATAAACCGTGTACAATTTTTTTGCCAAACGAGCAGTTTTGTCACTTAAATAACTGCTAATCACCGCCCAAGGACACTTACAAGTGTGTTGTATACAATATATAATAAAATACGATTATAGAAAGAGTGTATTCTGAACCGTAATATAACCTTAATATAAACTATTAAATTAACGGTAATAAGGTTATTTCCTATTCTGTGCATACTAATACATTCTATTTATTATAATTATAACACTTTGAATATGAAAAAGCGTTAATTTACACAATTATTACAATCTTCATTACAGTCTTCCTTCCATAATTTTTATGCTAGATTGAATGATTAAATAGCCTGTATATTTAATCATTAATAGATATGATCCGGTTAATTTTTTTAAAAGTAAAAGTTCATTAAGTACCAAACTTATTCGCGACAACTCAAACGCAACACTTATTATATGAAAACAAATTTAAGGCTCATCGTAAAAGATAGAAAAGCGTTCCCAAAAGTTTTAACTTTTATGATGGAAGCGCTGTAGGAATGTTATATAAGTTTGTTCAAATACACTGTAAACTAAATGAAAAAAAAGTATATATATATATGAATAATTATATTCATTACAACTATAAACATATAAATATTAACAACTTGTATAGTCCTGCAATATATCGTACGGGCCAATGACATCATAAAGTCTCGGACAACTTTGTTGTTCCTAGAAATATTTCGAAAAATATGCGGATCTGCTTTTGTTTTTAACCGGCTCCACAAATAAGTTTCAATGTTTTTATTTTTTTTATAAAATCGTAGGGCAAACGAGCTTGCGGGTCGCCTAAGTAGAAACAGCCGCAGCGCATAAACAGAGTTGTTGCGTTGCCGGCCCTTAAGCATATAGCTAGGAGTATGTAGCTTTACACTCAAAGACGTCCAGATCGAATTTAGTCGTTAGATTTAGATTTTAACATATATCGACACTTTTTATAAGCGGAACGCCACCTTGTCTCATAAAAATTATGGCATCATCAGAAGTAATTTTTATATATAAATTGAAATATATATTGCAGTCTTTTCGAGAGCAATTTTTTTTTAAATTGTGAACAAATCAGTTATACGTATTTGTTGTTTCTAGAGCTTTAAAAAGCAATTGTATATTCTCCCCACATTCGTAAAATGACCTCTACGCACACTAACACTATTTCGCGACCTTTATCTAAGTTATGAACGGATATTTCGTAACAGCCTTATTTTTAATCTCGGTTGAGGTTGTTATATGTGCTATTAAAGTCGTAATTTTAGCGGAATTATTGTATTAATTTGTAGCGACTAGTTTAAGTATTTTTTGTTAAGATTAACTTTTTTAAAAGTTGCGTGACGGGAAACGTTGATCATAAGTATTAGAAATGTTCAATTATGTATACATAGATTAAAACTCTGTTTTAATTTGTAATATTTTTATTTCTACAGTATAAGAGTTGCATTATTCTTAACTATTGTAAATTTCTGATTACTAATGAAAGTTATGAGTAATATATTAATAAGATATAATATTATTATTAATTGTTTTTTAATTACAACTCAGTTTTTTATAAAAAAGGAGGGGCTAACGAGCTTGCGGGTGGCCATTGTTCAGTTGAATTTTCCATGAATATAAAAAAAATCTATTTCATGGACATAATTCTTGGAGGTATTGTATATGTATGCTTAGAAATACATTTAATTACAGCACTAATTAGACTGAATTGGAGAGAGAAAAAAGCACTCTTTTTCCCTATTTTCATCGAAAAACCTCGCGGCCATCTGTGAGAGACTAAAAAAAGTTAAACAACATAGGACAATCATGAAAAGCTTCACCAATTCAAAAAGAAACGTCACAAGTTACATTACACGTTACAAGCAATTAAAATTCATATTTCAATAATGTTAGAGTCGAAATTTGCATAGATACACCGATAGCGATTTCTACGCTTAGACCGCCACTTTCTCTAAGAGAAACCGTGTTTTTACCCATTGTAACGTTCTAGTGCCGATGTATTTAGAATACCTATATCAGTTTTCATAAGATTTGATGTATAATTTGAAAAGAAAATGGAAATATAGTCCATTTTATTCAATGACAAACCCACGATTTTTGACCATTATATACACCTACACGGCAATATCCAAAAATTGGATCATTTCATATTCTCGAGCTCTATCAATAGCGATAGTAAATTTGGTCTCTTAATATCGTATAATATCAGAAGAATCCAAACCCAAAGCATAATAACTTTTTTCTAAATTACAAAATATTCACTTAATGTTAGTAGCTTTTTATTTTACCGTTAACTTCAAAACCGCAAAAATAACCGCAAGGTCAAAATCACATAAAGCGAATAATTGATTTACTAATTAACGGTGGTATCCTATGCAGCCACAGCATTGTCAGCTCAATTTTTCGAAAGTATATATCAACCAGTCAGTTTTCAAATTTAATGCCCAGTCACAATACATTTAAAAAGGTAAATTTACAACCTCTGCCAAAAAAAAAACTTCAAAACTAGTTTCAGGCCTGCCTTAAATGTGAAGGTTAGACGCAGGTACTTTTGCACTATATAACGGAAACTTTTGATTCACAATAAACTGAAATCTGTCTAAAACTATATGAATAGATTTCTATCTATTATTAGAAAATATACACTACTGTGTATATTACGCAGTATGCGTAATGTTTTATCAGGACGATTAATGTTGTTTTTAAAACTCAAAAAAAAGGCGTCAGTTTAAATTTGTGGATCAAAATATATGTATATATCCTTCCAATCGAATTTAAATAACTTTTCACTCTTTTTTTGAGATTAATCCTTTATAAATTGTTGTATTTAACCATTTTCACCGCCCTTTAAAAGGTAAACTAGAAGTACCCTCAATACACTAACGTCCTTGTAAACAACGAAAAGCTTTCCGAACTCGTCAAAACAAAGGTTAGGGTGCTTCGAAAACGAAACTTTGAGGTAACTTTTGGCATAACATTCAAATTTGTATTACTTTCTATAGGTGTTACTCTACAAAATACCAATTTCAAATTAAAACAACCCAACGTTTGGTTGATATCGAAATATTAAAAAAAAAAATTCTAGAAATTAATCGATCGAAACCATTCAAGGATACGGCGTCGATTAATAAAAATGCTTTATTACCAAATCGAAATAACAAGGCCGCCGACGTACAAACGGGTCGATTTAACAAATTTAACATAAAGAACTTTAAAAACCCGCAAAAGCTCAAACTCACCATTATGACTTCCGCGAATGTACACTCAAAACACAAAGCACTCAAGTACCGCACAGTTAGTTAATAAAACCACGCTCACTAGTACACAACCCCGAAGGTGTATTTATATATTTATATAGCGTTCATGACTGTCCGTCTGTCACTGAGGAGAGACAGTCGTGGACTGAATAGTCGCCCGAAAGCACACTGTGCATCGTTACCGATTCAAATTGTGTGCGTGAGCGCCGATCGGACCTAACTGTCTTGATACTTGCTTTGAATATTAAATGTGATAAAAATGAAAGTGGCTTTTAATTAATTTTAATTGAAACTTTTTATTGCTTCCTACGGTTAATGTACTTTCAATTTTACGTATAAAATCAATAGCAGTGAATGACCAGTAGGTTAGTTAAATATAATTTGTAATCATGTCAACAAGATGTGTACATAAGTCTTCGTATATAGTCATACATGCTCCTCCACTATTGCAGACTTTTTGTTTTTTTTTTGAATATATCGCTACAAAAACCATGCCAAAATTGGTATATTGATTCTTTCATATTGCATGCTTTTATTACCAAAACAAATTAAAAGTTAATGTATTGTACCGTTTTATCAAACCACAAAAAGATAAATGATAGCGAAACGGTAATATGAGACTTTTCAATTAGGCTTTATCATTTCTTACAGGTAATTAACTAATTAACAACAAGACAAATGAATTTGTCTCATTATGTTACATGAAGGGTTTTCCATTGTCGACATCAATATTTAATGGAACAGTTTAGTAACAGAATGAAATGATGTAAACAAAAAAACTAATTAAAAACGATTACGAAAGAGAAAGAGAAAAAGATAAAGATAAAGAAAATAAAGAGACCAATGAAATGAGACCAACTCCTTGTACCCAAAGGGTAAAAGCAGGTCTCTATTACTGAGACTTCGTTGCCCGTCTGACACAGGTTGGTATCTCATGAACTGTAGTAGTTAATAACACAGATGATGTACTTCTTAGAGACTGCGCCACAAGTAAAATATTCGATATTATTAATACTGGCGTATATAATAATATCAGGTTTCATCAATATATGCATAGAAAACTGTATGTAACAGTACGCACGCACATCCGAAGCGGGTTTGCCTGTATTTTTAAGGAGAAATAAGGTGTGCTTATCAGGTTATGTTCAGGAAGGAAGAAAAATTAAGAAACCCAATCTATTTTTTTTATTTAATTGTCGTGCGTTTAATTAATCGAATAAGTCAAACAGTCATCATACAATAACTGATGTGGTACTCGTATTGCTTTTAATAATCCTGATTCATTAGTGACATTCATAATATAATCTATTAATCAATTATAAAATAAATCTTATTAATAGGGAGTTTTATGTTATACTTACAATTAAAAATCTTTAATTAATTTTATACAATATATTTAAAGTCTCAATTTGTTAATGTAAGTGTAAGACAGGACTACTACTTGCATTCGTAATCGACCAATTAATAGTTTATCATATAATAACTAATAAAATATTAATAAATAAGCCTATGAAACAAAGTAAATATATATAAATAGATAAAATATTGTTGTATATAAAGATATATAGTCTAAAATTATAAAATGTAGAACAATATATACCATTATTCACAGCCAAAGGTACGGTGCGTAATTGAACTCCTCCGAAACGGCTAAACCGATTTTTATGTAATTTTATATGCGTATTAAGTAGGTCTGAGAATCGGCTAACATCTATTTTTCATCCACCCATAATTTGACACTTTTTTTAACAAAATTTCTTATGTTTTATTTTTCTATATGACATAGCATACAAAAATACATACAACTCTAAATATTTACCCCCTATTTATTTATTTACTAATACTTTTATTGAATTAAAAAAATGATTGCTAGTAATCACATGTATGGCAAAACAATGGTCGCCGGGTCAGCTTGTATTCATGTATTATTTGTAACGATTTAGTATCCAAAGTATTAAAAACATATATCCATCAAACATTTCAATGCATTTTTACATGATTCCTTTCACCCTGTGAATGTCACTGTATGACGAAGATAGATTATCTTTTATCTCTTTCACACCTTCTTAAAGACCACTTCCTATATGTACTCTTTTTATTGTCAGTTATTAATATACGAACAAATTTTAATAAGATAATAATTTATGCGATTGTCTAATACGATTTACTATCTTACCACACTGTTGGAGTATTTTTCACTGACAAATGCTTCCATAAACCTGTTGTTTTTTAATATTTAAGGAAGATCCAAAAAATGTAATAAGAAATACTTATTAGTATATAACTTATATGAAATACATGTAATCATAATATTCTGCTTCTATTTACGCTTTGGTCTAAATTCATTAGTGTATTATGACATTTTGTTTAATTCAATATTATAAATATGTACTGCATGTTATCCATGAATTGCAATATTGTTAAGTGGAATTCTATATTTTAGATATATTTTTACCGATGTTGTCCATGATTCAAATTGTTAGTATCTATATTTAATATATATTTATGGACATATATATATATATATATATATATATATATATATATTTAAAGTATCAATAAAATATTGTGTATTACGATCAAATTATAATTAAATATAATTTTGTGTTGACTAAATTACTATTAATCGGCATTAAAAAAAATTCGTACTTGGAAAATCCTCTAAGGATTAAAATAGTTTTTCATTCATATTATAATGAAGCTTAGATTAGATAAATTTCACCGTGCTAATCTCACTAACTACTGGTTAAAACGATATTGTTGTGTTGGATAATCGCTTTATAAAAGAATTAGCTAGTTTTGTACAAAAGCAAGCAAACGAGGTTCTAATGCGACTCCGATTACCGTAATGTCATTTGCGAAAATTACTTTCGTTACTCATGTCATTACTCTGTTACAAAACTTAGTGAAAGTATGAACCGAAAATGGTAGCAAAATTCCCCACATGCCTTATAACTAGTTTTAATTGACATTTATCAGACCGTTCCGTAATATATGTTTAAAACGAGCTCAGTATTTAGTATTTTTTAGTATTATAACGTAGATTTTTACATTAGCTTTTCTATACGTCGTATTATCGTCTGTTTTCTTAATGCTCAGATAATTTTGTCTATGACTTGTTAAGAAATTACTGTTTATCACATAGAAAAGTTGATGATGCTCAACGAAAAATAAATTGTAGCCTTGTTACAAATAAAAATTCACTGATATAGGTGATAGATTTCGTTTATGAAATATTTTATTTTAACATAGGTATAATTAATTAATAATGACCACGGAATTTCATTAAAATATAAAGAATTACTGTATTATTTCGCTGCGCTCAGCTTGATGTGTTTCAACTTACAAAACTTATAAAAACTCTCTTAAATCATAAATCATACCTAAATATGACAATAAAGCATTTTTTTATTTTAAAACAAGCCAAAGTTGCTGGATCCCCTCATGGTACCGGTCATGGACTTTACCACTGCCAATAACACGCAAGAGCGTTGCCGGCCTTTAAGATGACGACACACTCTTTTCTTGGAGCTCCTAATTATTATAGGTTCGGAAAAACTATTGACACCTGAGCGGCGGTCCGCCCCAAAAAGATCCTTCGGAGGCGCTCAATTGTGGAACATCGGACAAAATAAAATCAACATCAGACATTAAAGAAACTCGAAATATCAAGCTTTGTACTGGATTAACTCTTCGCGCATATCAAATTAATTGGATGAAATTTGCGAACAGGAATGTGTGAACTTATAGAATTATATTTATCTTTATAACCACACAATCCCTTTATCTAACGATGGTATCAATAGCTGTCAAGTTACCTCGTACAACCGCAAGACCAGTTTACCAAGAGCTGTCGCTTTGTTTCACAATCCCCTTTACAGTAATCTTAAACTACAGCGGAGGCGGAGGTACGGCTCAACAGCACTGGTCGTACTAAACTACTTTCACTCCATTTGGTAAATTTTGCAACCGACCTTAATACTGGTTGCATGTAACTTTGAAACAATTATTTTACATCTTAATTGATACGTTAATTTTAAGCTTTTAGGAATTAAGAGATAAATTAGAAGGTCAAACTAATAATTATAAAATAACCATTATGAATGAGTTTTTCGTTCAGTGTCCTAGAACGTATGGCAATAACTCTATGGCTTGTTTAAACCGATTTATAGAGAATTTTTTTTTTGTAATATTAAATATTTTGAGTTTGAGTTAATATATATTAATTCCCATTTTTCATATGAACCACATGAAACCAAAGGCTACAGTTTACAAACATTCTAATTCTTAAAACCTTCTTCTGCCAATCGTATCGTTTTGTGAACCCATTGATAATTTAATGGGTATATTTATAATGTAACAAGAATTCATAGATAATTAAGGCTTTCACGGCAAACCAGCTTACTTCCTGTCCTCTAAATGTTGTTATATATCCGTTTGAGTCTTATACACCTAGTTTTTACACATTGCTTGTATGCGTGATACAATTTGATAAAAGTAAGAATATAATTTGCATACTATTTATTTTTACTGTTCATATTTGATACTTAACTAGTTATAAGTAGACTGTTGAACACGAAATTATCACTTTTAGCATATCAGTGTTAGGTAGGTCCGTCATAGTTGATATTTTGATAGAAAAAAAGAATAAAATTAATGTTTTAGCTTCTCTCTCTACAGTAATGTGTTTAACAGTCTTACTAATATTAATAAGATATAGTAAGTAAGAAAAGCTTCTTTAGTAAGACATCGGGTTGGTAAAATGTTTCATAGTTAATTTGTCAATGAAATATAACATCGCTGCTAATATTATTACAAAAATAAAGGTTAATTTTGTATTAAAGGTAGTTAATCTAGTTCACTTTGATATTCATGAAGAGCCTGAATTAAGTATGCGATTATTTTTATTGTATTGAAATGAAACATCTATATATAATGTTTTATTCATACCATAAAAATTCATATATACAACGTTTAATAATTTAATCTATTCAGAAACAATAAAAAAACTTTAAATATAAGTACTTTATAACAAACCTATACAACCTTAAAAAAATCCATTGTAAAAATAATATTGATATTACTGTCAAACACGCATGGCAATGTCTGCCAAGGTTCCCCAACCTTTTCTGTCAATATGTTTTAAGCGACAAAGCAATTCCTATATATATAATAATATAATAAACATAATAATATTACCCAAGCTCAATATTGTCCACGATGTCTAAAAAAAGCGAAATAAAGCAGCTGGTAGCATACACAGTGGATCCCACGGAGTGTCCCTTCAGGGAGTTTCGGGATAATGAATTAAATATTGATTCCTGGGGACAGGTTTGTTCCTTTTCGTTTCACTCTTGAACCATCATACAAACACAATATACTAACCACTTAGTGGTTTAAATATTTTGTCTATATATTATCATTACGTTAAACCTCCTCCATTTGAAAAATATTACATTTTGCTATTAAATAGGACGCTAGTTTGCGTGGAGACAAGAAATATTTTACATTATTATTTATATAACTGGACTTTTATGGTACTTCTGTGTAAACCATATGATATAGTTATACTATTGACATTATCTGTGAGTGAAAGAGAAGTTTGGTATCTATGGAAAGAGATGTATGTAGTATGTACTACGGCCGGTCGTAATAAACAGTAACTTGGTAGTATACTTTTGTAGTTGAGTGCGTCTAAGGGCTAATAATCGTTACAGGGACCTGCAGCATTTCGTGCCAGTCATGTCATGAGTAAGATCCCGGTCAGTAAGTCGCATGCGGACCTGTCCTGGGTGGATGACCAAACACAGCCACTACCTCGCTCAGTTAGGCAGTTCCTGCATGGCTGGATCAGAGCTGAGGACTTGGCATTTAATCGATGGGAGGCCGAAGTTATTGTGTTTGAGGTATTGTCCCTAAGTCAAGAGACAAATTAAACGTAAAAACGACACATGTAAAACTTATTAACTGTGACATAAGTTTGTGACGGATTTCAAATCTCTCGCTGACCACATTTGGTGACCTCAACTAATACGAATTATATGAATCAATTCGAATTTATAGTCATAAAAGATGTTTTTTTTTTCACTTTATAAATCTATATAAATATCTAATAAAATGTGGAACTGATTTATATCTTGGTTTGTTTTTCGGCTGATTAATAGATAAGCCATCTGCCTCCAAATTGACACAATAATAGAATTTTAATTATTCGGGCCATGCCACAATTGTAATATTGCCTGGATATAAATGGAAATAAATGGAAATTGTCCATTGCTAAAATGTTACGACCTAATTTGAGATTGCCGTGACGCATTCTAAGTATTTTTTGTGTTTTCTTGACTACCCTCAGGACGCCAGTGACGTTGCAAAAATGAATATCATTGATATGCAATTGAGTCACGCCCAGGTTATACTGAGGTCGTCTTTCTGCAGATCTGTGCTCTCCATGTGTTACATTCTTGAACGCATCGATAATATTGCCGTGAGTATATTTTATGTTTAGTAAAGTTTAGGAATTGTTTGTAAATAAAAGTTCGAAGCTATTTGTGTGAGATTTATTTATATATCTCAGTAAAAACAGCGAAATATGAGTTTCAAAACAATTCTTAAACGACTTAGCGAATTGGTTCTACTCCCGTTAATATTAGTGCTTGTTATAAGTATTTATGTAAAACAGTTAAAACACCCAAATCTACAAGCTATACTCCGCGAAAAACCCACAACCACTCGACGCACGTTTCGCCCGACACCGGAGCATCCTCAGGATGCTGCCTCTCATCGAACGCTGTTTGTAGAAGCAACGCAGGTGTAGGGTTTTGTACTATGGACTTCCGCAAATTCCGCAGATTCTATTAATTATAAAACAGGTAAATCACAAGCTATAAATAGCTTGCGTCTGAGCTAAGCGTGTGTATAAATGACCTTACATTTAAATATAATTCGCAAAAATATTAATAAATAAATAATAATAGTTATTTAAATTTGTATAAATCTCAAACAATTTGTGGTCCTGCAAATCTGTGTATCTGACACCCGCACCTCCACACATTGATGTAAGTAGCTACCACCATCCGACCCCCATCAATTTTCCCTATCATTTTACATATCTTCCAATTTCAACATTATAATTCCAGGTTGAACATCAGTGGGAGAATTTCGTATTTAGCCTCCCACCAGAGGGCTGGAGGGCTCGATGTCATATCTATTCGCCAGGTCTCAAGCCAGGAGGAGGAGCGCAGCATCGGCCAGGACTATCTAAAAATGGTATTTGTCTCCTTAAATTCAAATAATTTTTTTAACATAGATTTAATATCGGGACACGTTTCAAACAGAACAGTGTTTTTAAGTATATAAACACTGTTCTGTTTTTTTTTTCATTTTTCACCATCTTCCGTCTCTTTCTAATAGATTAAATTTCCGATAAATGAAATGAATGTAAGCTAGACTTAGTTATATTAAGTTAGACGTAGGGTCACTTTTTGCACTTTGGAGGCCACGGAAGATCAGCGTTGGGTCACATGCTATGGCCCAACACATGCTGAGTGGCATCCATTTTCAGGTGACCAGTGTGATAGTTTTTATTTATTTTTAAGTACACTTATCTATATATATATATATATTTTTTTTGTCTGCACTGGTACTTGAATAATAAAATTGTTTTCTTTCTTTCTTTCTTTCAATATTTTTAGATTGAAAATAATTTGTCATCAAATTTATTCATCTACAAAACGCTCGAGAATTTTCTTGAGTTTATGGTTTTAAATTAGATTATGAAAATAAATTTGAAAGTATTTAAAGTAGTATTTCGTTACTATACGGCAAATAAGTACTTGCCGTATTGTTTGTTAGTATGTTAGATAATGAGTATTGTTGAATGTTCTCAGGGCCCGATGCGGAAGAATGCAGGTGTCTAGAAATTATCATTTAAGGAAATCTAGTTATCTTAAATTTTTTAGATTGTTTCGTAACTATTTACATGTTGAATTGTTCTTTATTAAAGTTACATAAGGCAAGTAAAATGGATAAGCCTTCGTGTAGTAAATATAGTAGTTATAAGCTCCGCTATGATTTAATCTACTAGTAACTATAATAGTTTTTATGAAAATTAAAATAAATATTTCGAGTGTTTATACCTATAATATTCAACTGATAAATTATGGTCAGAAAGCTCGCCAAGATGTCAGAATTGCAAACAATATCTTCACGAAATGTTGAGATTATTTTCAGCCAACTTCGAAACTTAAGTTTCGAGATTTGTTTAGTAAAACTTGTTATATATAATACATCTTTAACGTCCCTTTATACTTAAAGTAATCATTTACTAATTATTTATTATTTCTAAAATGTGATTTTAATTCTGAACTCGCTGGTATTAGTAAAGTCGTAAGTAATATTGTACAATGTGAGTACAGCCTTCATTGTCCATAATCCATATATATTCGCAATCATATCAGTGACACAGGTGCGAAGTAAGGTCCCGTGCTAGATAATAGTGGCAATATTATCTTTACATAGACAGGTTGTTCAGGCCTGAATATGTAGTATTCATCTTATAATGACTGAACCTTTTAAAGAATAACACTTTATTAACGGATTTATGTTATGTATTTTTGCAAAATTTAAATATATTTACATTATTTTAAATTTTTCCGACGTTTCACGTACTTTACAGCGTGCATGGTCACGGGTAGACTGAAGACAAAAGGAGTTAATTGTCAATATATTGAGTTTAGATACTATTGGATCCAGGTGTTTGATAAACTAAAATCTCATGAAAATAGGACACCGTGAGCCAGTTTTTGTTAAAATCCTTCCGGTTGTAGTTGATGCCAACTCCGGGGTAATAAATACAGATAAAACACAATCTCTCTGCAGCTGTGGCACTTGTTTTGACAATTAACACCTTTTGTCTTCAGTCTACCCTGACCACGCACGCTATAAAGTACGCAAAACACTTGAAAACTTTAAAATAATGTAAATATATTTAAATTTTGCAAAAATACTTAACTTAAATCCGTTATCAAGTATAGCCTATCAAGTTATTAAATTTGGATTTCCATAAGTAAGTCTGGGTTCATCGGGTCACCGGACGTCGAAGTAACATACCAAATTTTTATGTCTGGCATTCCACCACCGAGCGCTTCTTATGCTTCTTTCTAACGTCGTTACGTATATCCATGGGTGATAAGACTTTTCAAGTGACCCGCCTGCCTCCTCTAACAAATCCAAAAACGTTTAAAAGATAAAATAAGTTAGACAATTCGAATGCTCGATTGTTGCTCATGTATCCGCTATCTAAACTTGAAAAAAAGCGAGAACCGATGCTATACGATTTTTTTTATTTCAGGCTGCTATTTAGTCCGTCTATATTACTTGGGAGCCTGGCGTTGTGTTTGGGTCAGTGACCTGGTCCCAATAGACGCAACGGAGTCCCCCCTACTGCCATTCTCTCCTATCGTTTGCCACACGCCCCCAAAGCCAGGAGCCAAGATGGCGGCGCCCGCTGTGACAGCACCAGTTGTTCATTTGTGGCCGCTGCTTATTTGTAAGGTAATTAAGAGTATAATAGATTACACATTAAGTAGCGATCGTTTACTATGCAAGAGGTATTCTGGTTTGGTATTAGTTCCTTGTCTGCAGGAGAATGTCTTTTAAACTGCAAAGAGACTTTGCAAGGTTGTATGGAGTTGTTGAGAATCGCATGTTTGAATGAAATTGATTAAAGTATCTATAGTACATATAATAATATAATCTTCATTACTTATGGTTTATTATTTTTATTGTTTATTTTTAAATTATACACAATCGCTGTCTGTATATCCATCGACTAATATAAAATGATGTTTATCTCATAATTTCTTATATAGAAAGTTGGTTAAATGACCACCTTATTATTTATACCGTTATAAACCGATACATATATTTCAAAGAAAATTTATTGTTATTAAGTAATATATTATTATAATACGGCATAAAGAGCAAAATTTCTCTGTGAATCTATTAACATGGAAAAATATACAATAAATTATGATATTAATCTGATTTCTCAGTAACTTTTAATGAACTATAAATAAAAAACTAAGTGAATGTAACATACAATAATAAACATATCGTCTCGCTCAAAATATATAGAACTAGCTGACCCAGCAAACGTTGTTTTGCCGTACATGTGCTTTATACGGCCACGGCGCTATGGCGGTTTTGTTTGAATTTTTTAATTCATAATATCTTTTGAATGGAAAGTCCAAATTAAATAATTAAAAAACTATTTTATACGTAGTTAAATGGTCTTGACTATAAAATAATTTATTAATTCATTTCATTACCATTATAAATCAAGTCAAATATAATAAATAAATTACATAACCTCAATGAGATTTGCTTGATCGCGATTGGACAATCTGTTCCAAATAAAAACCTTATGTTGCTCTTAATCAAATTCGGAAATTCTGATGAAGGGCAGGGAATAGTTATTCCATACAAATATATAGGATGGTAATATATATAATAAATGTGAGTATCTGGTCGTATTAGTTTAGATCAGATAGAGATACGGCTTGTGCCTGTTTGCCACCTATTTAAAAAAAAAAACACGATTTTTTCACAATTAACAAAATATGATAGACGCGTATGTAAATAATTGCTCATGAAAATTACCCAGGCGCTGCTTAAATTGGCCGCGCCCGACATGAATTCGGACGAGGGTGCAGACTTCGAAGATGAATCGATGCCAGAATTTGATATATTACACGCTCTAACTGGCGCAATGAACCTGACTTATAGGATAACGGGTGAGCTACGCTGACGTATAATTTTACTTTTGTTATTAAGATTTCACCTTCGGGAATTTTATGTCTATAAATATGTTACGTTTAAATTGATATTCAAAATGGATTTAAATTGGATTCTTTTGTCGACTCTTTTATCGGGAATCCGAGTATGTCTAGTTTATATTTACACACTCCTCTTGCCTACGACCCGAAGTGCGTTTTAGCCTCCTATACGACAGTCTTCCACCTCTTCTTGCCCTACACGTCTTAACCCGACCGCCAGTGGCCCACTTTTAGGTGACACTGTCTTCCTCTACCTTGTCGATCCAGCCATACCGTTGTCCTGGCATCCGACCTGGCTGGATTTCATTCATTGCCCGATCTTGGCCCATTTGCTCAGGTGCCCCAGACCTTGAGATTCTTGCTTTTCTTCTCAGACTCGGGCGCGTTAGTCAACAGCCTATAAATTTAGTTTTAGTGGCGTGGAAATGTGGTCATGTAACGACCTTCAATTGAATTTGACTTTACTTTGAAGTTCCAACTTAAGCGTTTATTTTTCATAATATCAATCTATAACTTTGATTACTAAATTTATTGCAAAATAAGTTAACCATTATATTCAGTGGCCTTTCAATTATTTTAATTATTTTTCTGTGGAAATCACAAAACGAATAAACACAAGGAATCATTCTTTGCTCCAAGGTGGAGTGCGTTTATTCATTAATTATTTGTTTTTATGATAAAGCATAATGGGAGTTCTGCCAACAGAAATATAAACACATTAAACTAAGAATACAAAACCGATCTATACAGATAAGATATAATTTTATTTTACGCTTTGTGCAGTAGATGCAAATCGGTTTTCTCTTGAAATTAAATTTTATATTAGTTATCAGTTTAAATTAAGGCAATCACTGGGAATTGACAATCTCTACGTTTTAGAATACATATAGTGTTAATTCTAGGTGAATTGGGAGACCCCCAAAATTTATGGGAGTTGTTAATATCAGAAGTACCTGTTTTCTCTTGGGATGACGATAGCGACACTATGATGAGCACAATTAAGTCAAAGAGTACCAAAAAACCTACAACTAAAGAAACTTTTTCAGTAAGGGTAAGTGATATACAAACTTATAGATTAGATTATATCGAAAATATGTAATGCGCATGAGATCTCTCCTCCAATCTAATCCCCAAATTTAGCAAAACCCTATACGACCGACATAGAAAAGAAAATGCTTTACTAACAATTGTCGTGACGCACGTATTAGCATATAATTATAAACCTCAACGCTGTTCGTAGAGGCAGCGTCCTTTTTTCGAGGAGTATTGCTAGTCAATTGGTCTAATACAATTTTATACTATAGACTAACTAAAGTCTGATTCCAGTAATTATAAAGACCCTTTAAATGATTTCTTCCGAATATTATTTTCAGCGGAATACAATTACTACGATACTATTAGAAGACACTAAAACCCAGCCTCCGTATGCTCTACCTGGCATCACGCCTGGCCATCAGATGACTTTGCTTTTGAACATGGCCCGCGATCTTCCACTGAAGAAACCGTTACCAGAGCCCGGTATGCCCAGTATATCTACAGAATATATAAATTAAACAACGCACACACACACAGCAAATTCATTCGATGTTTTAAAATACGTAACTTTTATACTCAAAACTCAATTTTGGAGTGAGGTCCTTATAAATTACATACAGAATATGATATATAATTAGATATTATGTAAAAGGTACTTTTCCGTTTTCTGAATGTGAACAGTACATGATTTATAATTAATTGAATCAGGCGTTACTTTGCGGAAGTCCATAGTTCAAAATCCCAATAGACCAGTATGAAAGCAGTACTCTGCGAAAAATCCACAACCACTCGACGTACGTTTCTCTCGAACACGAACGCTGTTCGTAGAGGCAACATCTCCTGATGATGCTCCGGTGTAGGAGCGAAACGTACGTCGAGTGGTTGTGGGTTTTTCGCGGAGTACTGCTTTCATAGTGGTCTATTGGGATTTAGTACATGATTTTCTTCTTGATTTGGTCTACCATTTCAAGTGGTTTGTCGTTTATCTAATACCTGTTATTATAATATAATTCACCAGAAATTAATAAAGGATTTCAGGAATTTATTATAACAGGATCTTATCAATTTCTCTAGAGGTACCTTATTGGAAAACCTATCGATGGGTTGACTGGGCACGTCACCATGGCTTGTATGATGCCTACGCGTGTCCTCGTACAAAGTTCTTGAAGGTTAATGGTCTGCTGAAACAGTCACATGCTCCCCATTTACTGGACGTACAGAGCACCGAATCTGTAAGTAAAATGAAAATAGAAAAGTTAGAGAATAGATGATAGTCATGAGATTCAGTATTAAATAACTTTAAAAATACGGATGGAGCTTTTCAATATGAAGTATTTGTTATTGTGACATCCGCAGACCAAATGTGGGTGACACTGAAGTGTACAAAATTGTTTGATTTTCCTATAAGGCTTTGTCACTTTTCTTTTATATTATATATAATAATATATTTTTTAGGTAACTTTTCAGTTTAGAGAGGATCATGATCGAACTAATCCCCCGGTAAGTCTTAATTATAAGATTTTTTTATATTATTATACACAATTAAACATCTATTCCACTGATTAATGCATTTGTATATAGACACACATATATATCAATATATATTTTCTAACAGACTATTAAAATTTTATAAGTATTAATATTTAATAGCAAATTTAAGTGTACATTAACACTTAGAAATGCAAAGAAGCAATTGATGTTGCAGGCCAGAAAGGTAAAAGATTTAAATCGCTCAGGCAATCTTAATAGCTCTAATCAACAAATGAAAGAGGAGCTTCGGGAATGGATACAATTCGATGCAGTAAGTTGACTAGATACTAAATATCATTGGGATTTCTAGATTATTAATATCGCAAATATAATATAATATAATATAATATAATATATATAATATAATATAATATAATATAATAAATATAATATAATATAATATAATATAATATAATATAATATAATAAATATAATATAATATAATATAATAAAAAAGTCATATGAAAACTCTTTAAATATGAAGCTCCGCAAGTATATATAGCATTTATTATTATGTTAAAATTATAAATGAAACTAAAGCGGGATTTATATATTTAAATAACTAACCGTGTAATTGTAATAGAGGAAAATTTTCAAAAGTACTGTTGTATTAATGAAAATAAACCTATGTGGATTAATGCAGTTGCGCATTGAGGCTGTAATCATAAACACAGTCTATAGACACTCTGTTTCCACGCTGATATAGCTTCATAGAAACTAATGGTTAGGTGCAATTTATAGATATAGTTTGGTACCCACCTATTTCATAACAATATGACAATTTCAGATACGTGAACACATTAAAAACGTTAATATTTTATTTTTCCCATCAATGTATCAATATACAACTGCAGCCAGCAGTCCTCCAGTGAGAGTAACAAAGACTCCACCAAACAAAAGCCTGGACATCCCTGCTCCAAAATCAGCTCCTCTCTACCTTCAAATAGATGGACCTGATGAAAACATCCTAAGAATATCCTTAGCAATGCTTCACCCAAGAGTTCTTTTCAATTGTGGCGTACCTGTCATGGATCACATAGAGCCAGCATACCTATTTCTAGAGGTTTTTGAATGGTTTGTTGATTGTGAACTACCAAGAGCCAAAGGATACATTACAACAAGAGGATATGACTGTATTGAGATTTCTCTTGTACCGGGACGCCATTTTTGTAGGTAAATTTTAGTAGTTATTTACTTATTCAAGTTATATATTTTACGACATCTAATACATAGTTGTCATACCGTATAGACCGTACATATGCTAATCAAACTATTACTTTGTATGTATCTGCAATATTTCAGAGTTTGGGTGCATTCTCGCATGAATTGGACGGCTATGATGCTGAGCGAGTCTTCACTAGTTTTGGGCAGTAGAGACGTCATTCAATCAGCAGCCGTCCACGAGTGTCCATGGGCATCGAGGTTTCTTAATAATCTCAGTTCAGCCTTTTCAAATTGGCTACGAGCATCACGTTCCAGCGCAACTCTGGGTTATAATGATAGAGAGTTTTACAGGTAAATAATTTCCAAATGGTATACAAACTATTATACTATTAAAACTATATTATTTAAAATCTTGTTCTAAAAAATATATTATTTATAGTTCCTATCAGCCAGATTTAGAGTGGGATCCAAAAATAGTTGGTTACGAAAAGAGACTTTTGCATTGGATGTTTCGTCAGGCACTGCAAGCGCTTTTAATTCGAAAACTTCTACCAAATGAATTCAAAGCCGTGTGCTCGACTCTAAGAACATTTTTCCATGACCCCGATTTTGGATTTCCACCAAAACCAAAACCACCGACATCTTTGCGGAATATTGCTTTGATGGACCCGTGTGATTGTGTCCTTCCAGAAGCTGAGGAATTAGAAATGTCTGAGCAATTGGAGGAAGAGC
The DNA here is from genome assembly GCA_963693355.1 of Pontia daplidice. Taxonomy (NCBI): domain Eukaryota; kingdom Metazoa; phylum Arthropoda; class Insecta; order Lepidoptera; family Pieridae; genus Pontia; species Pontia daplidice. The sequence continues at coordinate 653,417 of CAVNZL010000019.1, read as the reverse complement.
AGTTAGTGGAAACTGTAATTATGTTGCATCAATTTTTTATTATATAGATAAAAAAATTATAGTCTGGAGATGATTTTGTTTGTTATTTAGATTGAAAACATTATACATGCTAAATAAAAGGCTGTTGATTAACATATGGTAGATTACATATTATTGTGATAACTGATAATGTTCTAGGTAGCTGAAGAGAAACCCATAGTAGACAAAGAAACAATGGATCGTCTTTTAAGCCCACCGAAGTATCCAATTACTTCTAATGTATGCGAACTTGCGACTGAAGAAGTTCCCTGTGGAGTTTTGAAAGAAGAAAGAGAGAAAGTTATAAGAAAGCACGAGGCTGCTAGATTAATTCAAGCTCATTGGCGTGGCACTTGGGCTAGAAAATGTTTAAAGGCACCACTTGCTGTACCCCCTGAAATTACAAAACTAGTAAGTTTTTTTACCACACACTAAGTGAATGCATTCGGCAATTTTTATTTATAAAACTAAATATATAATAAATTGAAATCATTGCAGTTGATGGATTATGCTTTCGGAACTTTAGAGACATTATCTTCACTGATGAATATGTTCTTCAGCATGTATCCTGGTGCACGTTATGCGTTTTCAGTTGCATCTGCTCTAAGTGGAGTTTATGGCTTGCAACAGCATTGTGGTACATCTCCTGTTACACCAAAGTGCAAATGGATCCCATTCTTTCAAGGAGTTTTTTATTGTCATAGCCCTGTTAAGGTACACTTTGATGTTCAAAGCACATTACAATACCGAACCTTTGCGGTTTACAATAACGATACAGGATCCCAAATGCCTCAGGCCTACAATTCTCATATTACTTTTGACATTCATCCCAATGAGCATGGGTAAGTTTTGTTATTATTACAGAGATTGTTATTTATCCTTGACAAATGTTTAGGCGGCGTTAACCTATATTATTCTAGTTACACAGTCATGGGACATGGAACTATTACTGAACCACCTGGAACAGCTTCTGATGCTCACTGGCAGTTAACAGTGCTAACCAGTTTATCAGATGTTTTTCATGTTTGTGATAATAACGATGAGAACAGCTGTAAGGAGTTTCCTCTTCCGCCTGCGAGTAAACTGCATGTAGATGAGATTTTTATACCTAATCGGAGGAATATTTTGGGAGGCCTTCAAATATCAGTGTCAAAACATGAAGCTATTAGTTTTAGAGCGGCTTCTACTTCGCCTGAAGTAAGTGTTTATTAATTTTTGAGAAATATGTAATAGCTAAGTGAATGAATTAACGTGAAAAATTTATGAATCTTTTAACTGGTTGTAACTAGGTGATTATATTCTACTAACATGTTAAATTTATGAATAAACATAATTTTTTTATATAAAAATTCACTTCAGTTGGAGATGCAGGCAATATTAAGAACGAAGGGACCAGATGGTGATACAGAAGAAATTGACAGGTGTTCAGGAACAGGAGAACTGTTCTGGCCCTATATCAGGCTACAGCCGACACCCTCCATTTTTTCGACGTCCCCAGCGCATAAGCGCTCGATGTCAAACTCCAATGCGGTATGATGAGATATTTGATATTATTTCTCTTTAGATAATGATGATATTAACAAGAATTTTGTTTAGATGGATCCCAAGTCAATATTTTCAACGGAGCGTCCGCGATCATCAAGAATACCTAAGCAGAAACCCTCGTCAGCAGGCCCTAAAATCAGGTCATTCACTAAGGTTACTTATTTCCTATTTTTTATAATTTATCATTTGCATAAAGATTAATTTAAATATAATGTGTACATTTTTAAAAGTAAGCTGTGTCGTGTGGTACCTGTAAGCTGATATCACGTTATTAGATAAATTTGTAATAACTTAAACATGCGATTTATTAGTTTTAACAATTTAATTCTTTTGTTCTTTCATGTTATAGTTCAAAGACACCAAGTTGACTATAGAACCGAGGCAATATACAATAGAGTAAGTACATCACAATGAATATGTTATGTAATTTACGTTTTCGTGCTCTAAATTGGACATGACATACATATTTTAGAGTGGTAGCCCCCAAGGGCTGGCCGCTGACCTTACAACAGTGGAACCGAGTGGATGAGGTCCGCAATTCCCAGGAGGTCACTAAACTTGATACCACACCCAAAAAGCCTGTAAAAGAAAAGGTTACTGATAGAATATTAAACTTTTATGCTAATTCCAATAACTATTAATTTATATAATCCCCCGAGGATTTATAGCTAACGCACAAGTCGTGAAACTAGCATATACACTTATTATAAGTCGAACAAACGCAGCAATATGCCTTCCAAAAGCCTCAATGCTCAACTTTGATGACTCATTTAGCGCCAGGGTTATTCATTATTTCCGCACTTATGACCTTGGTTGTCCCTTTTTAGTCAAATTCAGCTAAGGATCGGGATAAGTCCCCTATCCCACAGCGGCAGCCACAGCCAGGTGACGCGTTTGTAGAGCTGGAGTGTTCTCTTTCCATTGGAGGAGGCTCTTCTGCCCGACGTGATGATGAAAGGGATCAACAGTTTTCGGCAGCACGAAAGGCTTGGGATGCAAAAGAACCTGGAAGAAATTCCAGAGGAGCTTATATAAGGTATACTGACAGGATTTCGACTTTATGGTTAATAGTTTTAATTATACAAAAGAAACTAATAAATAAGTAAAGTTTCGATCTTTAGAAAGGAATTTCGAGGAGAATTCCTGGAAGCGTTGCCACCTCCTCCATCGGAGAGCACAATGTCTATTAAAGAGGTATTTTTTAATTTGCTTTTAATATTTGAAGGAAACTAATGTACAGTACGCCATCTATTACACCAATTTATTAGTAATATTTTTTATGATCAGCATGGGCTAATATTTTTTTTTTTATTTATGTTTAAAAATATTTAATGCTAGCAGTTGTATCCCGTATACCATAGTCATAGAACATTGAATAGGTATTAATTAAATATTGTATATGTATTCGTATCTAATATAGAACATTTATTTATAGGAACAATACCTTGAAGAACTTGAAGGTGAACAAAAAAGTAAGTAACATAATTAAATTTATTTGAAGTAATAGCAATCAATCAGAACAACAAAAATAATCAATATTGCACTTTTTTTATTCGTCTATGCATTAACTAAAAGAAACTGACTTGAATAACCATATCATTTTTATAAAATAGAAACTGTTTTAGTATACACATAACTTCTTTGTCTATAAACAATTCAGATTTATTTGTGTATTATACTACGTCTCGATAAAATAATCTTTAACGCGAACAAATACGCGACCACTATTTAGCATTAATGAACTGCATATTTTTTACAGAAGCGCCAGAGGCGCACCAGCAAGGTCCAACACCAGCGACGGAGAGTGCTGGTAAGATTTTCCGTATTATTTTTACGAATTAGAGAGTTCAGTCTACTTTTTACCTACTAAATATCTAAACATGTCTGCTCTAGTCCTAATAAGTGTGTGGTTATTGAAACACAAAAACTGAATTCTACATCAGAAGGCAAATGGAGAAGATTACCATTGCTGTCTGCACTTGTTGCGTAGAATCAAGCCTTTAAATTAAAATATCTTTGTAGCAGAATTAGAAGTGGAAGAAGAAAGTGAAGAAGAGTTACTTTATTTAACAATGCCTGAGCAGCTTAAGGATAAATTTATACCGCTATACTTTGTACCGTTTTGTACCAACGAAGAGGTTGAGGAAGAAAAGTGAGTATTCCTATCTGTACGAATATGAAGTAGCTGAACAGTTTGTTTAGTAGTTCTAACTTGGTAATCTGGAATTACTTGAATTGAAATTTTATTTTTATGTGGGATAAATGATTTATCGAAAAAGGCTTTAGGCTATTTACGCTGCTATCAATATTGTCGAAGAATCAGTGGCGAATGTTAAAATACAGGTATTATATTTTTCGCATGTTACAATGTGCATGGTTATTTTAACTAATTTGGATGATACCGCAGGGAATATTAAAGATTTCTAAAACCCACGATATCATCTATAAGCTGCAGTTACTGCCCGCTTACTTCTACTAAACAAGAAGCTAAACTCTTTTATTGCGTTATGGTGAATCTCTCTCGTCTTCTCTCTCGAGTTTAATAATCAGTCATTTTCTGGGTGTCTTCTGATTATTGCAATGCTGTTTGCAATTGAATATAAATTTTATATTTAAAAATTTATATAAATTTTTATAAATTTGTAATATTTTGTATAAAATTATTTTAAATGTAATAAAGATTTGGTCCCATATGATACAATACATAAATTTTTCTACAGAACACTTATTACACCTGAGATAGCTGATACGGCACATAAGGTTCGTCAGCAGAGAATAGAAGAAGCGCTGGATCGAATGAATGAGTTGCAGGAGTATAACAAAATACATGTCCTGGGACGACAGAGGATGAGAGGACGACTCTTAGAGAGGTTATTTGTTGGTGCGTTTAAATAGTTTAACATATTAATTACGTTAGATACTGAAATTGTATTGTTTTAATTTCTCACGGGAGCCCGTCAGTTCACCAAACTTTAACTTTCTAATTTACGTCCATAAATTGTTGAAAATTAATGAAAACTGATAAGGTATTGAGGAAGTTGCCTTATAGTATAAGGTATTCATGAAATTTCCACAATATTCCATTAATTCAGTTCCACATTTTTGGAGCTAGTGTGCAATCAGTCAAGTAGATAGAAAAACAAAAAAATTTATAACGGTCCGTACCTCGTCTGATACCCATAGATCCGTTTTACTATTCAATGTCGAGAAATTCTGCAATTTTATTGAAAGTATAGTAGTATGTAATATAGTGTAAGTATTACCAGAGTCCATTAAAATATTATTTCTATTAAATAATCATTTAAGAATTAATTTTTCAACTTGCATTCTTTCAGATTCACAATGGAATCCCGATCTAGCAGAAGTATTAGAAGAAAGAGATGATGCTATCGCCCAGGAAGCTCTTAATCGAACCCTTTCAGCGAACAAGAAGAAACAAGAGGCGAAGAAGAAATAAAAAAAATTTAGTTAGATATTATGTTATACATAAGGGATATTTTAAGTTATTTTGTATGTGCCTCACGTAAATGCAGTGGCACACCAGTCAATATTTTAGACTCCACAATATAAATGATTTTGCCACAGCTGAATGGGCGTCTCTATCATAGCGCATAAGTTCTGCGCTGTAATATATATATATATATAATACAGAAGCCTAATTTCTTAGAACCAGTCAATGCTCCAATTGAAGCCATGGATTTAGCAAACCTTACAAATGTCAAGCGAGTGTCATTGACCTAAAATCCTTATGTTAAACGACGGAGTATCCGGAATGCAATATGTTTTGTTTAGTTAAATTGTCAAAATAACAAAGCCGATTTTGACTAGAATTTATTTAAATCTATAGAACTTAGATTTATCAGGTAACGAACTCCAATTAATCACTAATAATAACTCAAAAAAAATATAATTTGTAGTAGCTTAATTCTGAAACTGTTCGTTCGTTAATAAACTTGATATTTTGTCGAAATTAAATTACACAGCCGTCCTAACTAATTATTTGCATTTAGCTGCAACGGAGTGAAATAATTTGATTTCCTTCAATTTCCCCAAAATCAGTGTTCATTCGAGTGTCGTTTGATTATTTGCTATTGCTTTTATTATTTAAATTGTAAATTTTGCTCTCAGACTTAATTTCCCGTAAAACGTTCATAAAGCCTGATTCTACATTATGCTATATTATTACTAGAAAAAACATATTTAACTGTCCTTAAGAGTAACTTTTTACCTATTCTAGGAATAAATCTTACAGATACACGGACAGAGATATAGGAGTAGATCTGACAGATACCAAATTAGTTTAAATTTGTGTCGTAAAATGTACCTCCACAAATAATGTCAAATTATAATCACAATAAAACACATTCAGAGTAAGATTTAGCATATTACATCACTTCACTCTTAATTGAATCCTCTAGAAAATTTATATATATTATGTATAATAATTTTTATTTTGGCTGTATATTGTCATCTTTATTTGGATTCTATCATTATTGACGAACGTTTCTTCATTTTCCGACCCGATCCACCAAAGGCATTAAAAATCGTCGGAACCTCTGTTCTCTAGATGTACATAACAATGTATACCTGCTAACTTCTATGCGTGTGAGTTTATCTGCAGATTAACAGATCACAGCGTCGTTCTAACTAATATTTACAATAGAACAGATGTAATTTGTAATACATAACTGGTATCGGCGACCACCGTCGGCGTCGGTGCCTCGCCCATTGTAGAAAAAACAATATGAGAGACATACTTAAGTGTAAAGAGTCCAAGTAGAGATTAATCTCCAAGCATTTCCGACATGCAGCATTTTATATGAGAGTACGCGTTGAGTCTCGGCTCTATATTTTTATATCTTCTGTACAAGTGTGCTGCAGCCTTAATGTGAGTGTTCACTCATTCATTATTTCTAAGTTGGTGTAATATTTAACTTAACCTATTTTAAGAGGGCTACTCGTTTCATTTCAAGTTTGGCACTTAACTATAAACAGAAAAGCGTTACGTTAATTTGTAATTTTCAATTAACATAAGCGGAAGAGAAAATTTAATTACCGAGCCTACTTTTTGAAATTGTCATGTCATTCTATAAATAAAATTGCGTTAAAATATAATTCCGGTCAATCTCAAATTCGGGATTCGAATACCAATTTAGTTTTGTACGAATAAAAGGAGGTTTTTATTAAATGGTCCGAACAGAGAGCCAATAAAGTTGTATTTGTTCCGATGCTAGATTTCAATAAAGCTAGAAAACTTCAAGAATCCTGCAGTATTTTTTTAAAGCTGAGCATTTAATATTACGAGTTTATTAATCGATTTAAGGCTATATGATGTTACTGAGTATCAGGATATATGATTCACATTCGTTTAGCCGGACGTAAGGATGTTTATAGCAATAAATATGTTTCTGAACTAGGATTCAATCCGTGGACACTGCTATGTCCGGCATGATCACTATTCGTTAACTAGGCATTTAATTATCTATATAGAGCAAGGACGTGAGATCTGCAAGGATGAATTGCGTTCCGACTGTTGGCGAGAAATGATTTTCTGTGTGCAACACAAAAACCTTTTTAGACTAGTATTTCGTAGATACTAGCTTTGTGTGCAAAGTCAGTGGTTAACGCATGAAAAGAAAGAATTTCTCTCGTTTTCACTGAATTTTTCATAAATAAGGCTTTACTTGATACATGGAATGGATTTTTTTTTCGTACCAGTAGTGCCTATGATTAACATGTTCAACCAAATATTTAAACCTTCAATTAGGATTAGTATTTGGTAAGATAAGTCTTCTAAAATCTTGATTGGACAATAAACCGTTACTTTTTTTAAATCTTTTTCAAAAATACCTTGACGTAGTAATTTTCTTGACCAGAAAGTTGATTTTTTATAGTACTTAATAACTATACTAGATGATTACTTAAAACTAGATTATATGTAATGCAATTGCATTAAAACTGAACTGAAATAAATTTTAAAGTTCATAGTTATTCACAAACAAACATACTATTTAACCTATTTGTAAATAAAGTAATGGATTATAAATATGGATTATAAATTGAAGTGCTTTTACTATTTTAAGACACGGTTAACACTTTGGCAAGCTAAAATTTAGATAAGATATAAAAGCTAATGTAATATTTGAAAAGATGCGAACTTAACGTAGCTCAGAATATCAAAGCTTCATCGATATTACAGTGATGTACCCATTTTGATGCACTGTAGATTAATTCTTTCAACAGATACGGCATGAGCTTTTACCATTTTTCTAACTCGCTTTCCTTGACACAGTTGCTTCAATGTCTTCTTTAATTGATCACTTAAACCCCTTCTATAAAAATCTTCTTACAGTTTGGCGAGTGTTATACATTATTTATATGTGTGTGTGTTTTAGCACCCATAACATAAGCATTAAAGAAATATGGCTGTGTGTGAAATATAGCCTGATTTTGTTATATTAAAGTGACGATTAAATGTCTTAATCCAATATAAGAGACATCTAATTCTTAATCTAAGGCTGTATGATGCAATACACCAGTTATTGCCGCGTTCATTCAGTTCGCACATGCTCAAAGACTATTGACTAACCTCGTAGAGCCGGCGAGAAATTTGATAGAAATATTATGTTCTTTATGTGGGCGTGATTGCTTGACCGTTTAGATTAACACTTCAAAATTCCTAGATTCGAAATCGAGACATAAAGCAATTTAAACCTTTGATTTGAACAACAAAAGTAGAACAGTTGATGAGAATGTATTGCTTAAAGGTATTGATACATAATACATCAACAACACATAGATAATAATGAGATGCTAAGAACTCATTTAACATTTATATTAATTAAAACAAATACTTTGAAGTAAAACTACTAATCGTAATTCGAGAAGCAATAAGACATTTCCCCGCCTAAAAATGTCATTGTCTAGTAAACAAGCACAGAGTATGAAAGGAAATTCAAAAAGTATTCGTTAGAAAGAGTATGAGTTTGAAAATAGAGTATGTCAAGAGCATGAAAATTTGAAATTTCCCTTTTACACCTCAAACATAAATATTGTCTATATGTAAAATATAAAAATAATAATAGAAATATAAACATAATAGAAATCAGTCAAATTGCAGTCTTTTTTTACTGGTTCGTCTAGCTATATGAGTACTAGCGTTTATATTTGAGTGTTTTATTTTTATCAATAATCTAAACTTTTTCTTAACGGGAAAATATTTTAAATTAAATTAGACTAAATGTTTTGCTATTGTGTGTATCTTGTCCTCATATATATAAATTAATAACGCAAAACATTACATAAAGCTGTAAGAAAAGATAAAAGTTAGCATATTCTAAATTATTAAAAGTATTTTTGTACGTGTAATTTGCGAGAAAAGTTTAAAGAGCTTCAGAAAAGGGACTATAATGACATCGACTTAATAACGAACTTTCGCTACAAGTAATTAAATAGGTATTGGCATACTCGACATTAATGGCGCTGATAATATTACTTAATGGCCTTTTGTCAATGAATTTTCCGGCCTGCGTGGGTCGTTAATACTTTTAAGCTCATCAAATTTTTAATCGCTCGGGTGTTCTACACTAAGATGAGGCCGATGTAAAAATGCCATGTAAAAAAACAGTATATTTAACATTTTATACTTATTTTATTTATATACCACTAGCTGATCCTGCAAACGTTGTTTTGCCATACATGTGATTTCAATTTTAAATTAATAAATAAAAAATACGGGTTGATCGTAGAAGGGTGTAAATTTAAGATTGTTTGTATTTTTGTACGTTGTATCATGAAAAAATAGAAACTAAAATTTTTATTCTAAAAAATAAATATAGAAATTTAGGGGTGGACTACTCTTCACATTTAGGGGGGATGAAAAATAGATGTTGGCCGATTCTCAGACCTACTCAATACGCTCACAAAGTTTCATGAGAATTGGTCAAGTCGTTTCGGAGGAGTTCAAGTTCGAACCACGACGAATTTTATATATTAAATAATCTCAGGATGGTGTAGGTAAAACATAATACAGCAGACTACCTTTTTTGCAGATTTGATATATGTATCAATGAGAAAATGCCGAAATATCTAGACATAATCTTGAAAATGTTATTTTTCGTCAATGTGAAGAGCTGTTGAAGAATTTATATCGTTACACTAAAAGTTAAGAACGACAAGCGACTTGACTTTCGTATTTTTCACCCGACAGCGGCTTTGTTATAAAAATAAATTGCCGCGTCTCATATTTTTCAAGTGAAATTGGCCAGTTCTTGTTAGCTTGACGCAAAACGTCTTTTAACTAGTCTTATAAATTTTAATTTTGTTACGTTGGTTATTAGCATTAACTTATTCTTTTACCTACTCTAATATCAGAAAATCGAATACAGAAATACTCTAATATCAAAATACAGTTAGGCGGATGAAACTGGTAATCGGCCCGCCAAGTCAAATTACTTTTTATAATATTTTTTTGTAGAATCTACGACGATATCATGTGAATATGTTCTGTAGGTTTAAATTTAAGAAAACAGTCCTGGGCCTGATCTCAAACTCTACCTCTTTCAAAACTATATTAATATATATAAAACCTCATAAAAATATTTTTAGAAAAAAAAACAATAATTCTTGGAGTTAATTCATCTTATATATAATCAGAAAATTAAATGGAGACAGTTCTAACGCATGTAAAAGAGTAAGTATAAATTAAAAGTGTTTCTTGGATGATAACTCATCATGCTTATGATTTAAAGTTCACTATTAAGCATTCAGCATCATCTATAGTAAGAGCTTAAAGCTGAAGACATGTCAGCATATAGCCATAGGGATATATATTAAATAATGCAGGGACCACCTAGTTAATAATAATAATAATTAATAATATAATCCAAAACTCTAAGTCTATAATCAAAAAGCTACGACGAGCGGCATTATTTTATGCTCTTCACCATAAATATTTTAAACCGGCAATTAAAGGCACACTTTTTCGACAAAGGACGTTCCGATGTGTCGATATAAGTATCGAACCTTCAGTTAATTAAAACCTGAATAGGGTTTCGTTACAATGGTTTGCAAATGTGAAGCGCAAAATTGTATTGAATGAAAAATGTAGGTACTGAAAACTAGTATCTTATATGTCAGTATGTATGATAGAACAGCGTCAACAAATTAGATTTTTATACTTCAAATATACTTCTCAAATTATACTGACATAATTTAAATGAAATAACAGTTAAATAGCCTCTGTTCAACGCACCGTGGCTGTAATAGATAATGTGGCGGATCTTTTATAGAAATTGTGTGCAAAAATAATTTTGGAGCTTCGCCGCTTTTCATAAGAAATGCGGGGTATTCCTCAGTCTCTGTGAGTATCGACTATACAGAGCCTTAAACATCTTAATAACTGTTTACATAAATACTGTTTTACATAGTACAGTTAGGCAAATTGGTTATTTTAATTAAACAATTATTTATCGTATTACATAGACTCAACTTCAAGGAATAAAGTTCATGCCTAGACTACAGCGGGACACTACTGAGTTATTCTCTATGAAAATTGTAAAACATCCGAAGAACTGTGTATAATAATCGCGTAATAGATAAATAAATATTTTAAGTCCTTCTTAACAATTTAAGAAAACCATGACAAATAGGTCCATTGTGAAAGCGGCTTTGAAGCCTATTTTATGAGCTCTCCGGCTCAACTTAATTGGTATTGTTCACACGTTGATTATTATTTGTTGAATATCTATCTTCTATTACAATGTTACATCGTAATCAGATGGATTTTAATCTTAATTGCTAATCATAATGGTTTGGAGAGCTTTGCTTTGGCTATTCTCTTGATCATCTTGAGATTATGCTGTTTTTTTGTACGATTGATAGGTTTCCGTAAAAAATATTCGAAAATGATCCAGGTTTCTTTCAATAAATGTTTATATAAATATGTGTTGTGTCCTAAATGAAAAGCGTATGTTTGATACATTGTTGTCCCATTAGCAATGTATGAAGGTAGTAGACACAATTCCACTTGATTCTGAAGTTTATAAATTACAAAATAAACACTATAGTACGTAAGTAATATGCAATGCTATTTATTTATAGAAATTAAATCGGTTTAAATATACGTTCTAAGAACTGGAATCACAATTTGATGAAACAAGACGAAATTGTATCTTTACAAAAGTAGTCGAAGAGAAGGCACGTGGTAACCTAACATATATTTATATTACAAAATTGTAAATCTTTCTTTTTTCATCGTTCAGATTATAACTACTAATTTTGATGTGAAATCTATTTTTTACCCCCCTTTTGCCCCACGCCGGACAATATTTACATGGCATGAGGATTGTGGAGGGTTAGGGCCCACAAAACCCATCGCGCTTTGGTGCTCCTGACAAGGCCTTGCCTGGGATATTCGCTTGTCGAATATTGGCTTTACCTTAATACTATGAATAACCCTACAAACATTATAACTTAACTCACAGAGGTCTCATACAAAACAAGTATGGAGTTATGGATGTCCTCCAGTAATTGTTTAGTTGGAGCACTCGATTTCCTTGCATTGTTACCGAACAATAATACAGCCAACTTGCTATCGCCATGGTAAACTGAGTATAGGGCTGTGTGCAAGTAAATTATAATTAGTATTTAATGTCACTGACACATTAAAAAAGTTTCAGGCCTTTATTAGAGATTGTAAGAAGTGTTAATGGACATTTTTCTTATATTATATATTCTTTAGCAATTTAGTTACATTTAAATTACTCATTAGTATTTCTCTAGGCTGGATCGTAAACTAATGATTTGTCGCCGTGAAGGCAATTCATCCCTATTTAAAAAAGTATTTAAATTCCTATTACAATGTGTAATTGACAAATTTAACTAAACCTAGTAAAGGTTCAGCTCACGAAATTTGCGAACCTCGTATAATATACTAACACAAATATGTAATCATTATGACATGATCTTGAACTAAGATACTAAATCTTAATTGAAATGACTTAATCTTAATTAACCTTGCCTGTTCATTCCATAACCTATTAAACAGTGATTCATTCAGCTATCGCAGCCTTTGAAGATATCGAAAACGAACATTTAGAAAATTACGTAGCCAATGCCTAATAAAGTAAACCCTCGTTAAAATACTAATTTATTTACACTCCGTCATCCCTATTCAATGATTTTAAAGTTACAATGACAAGGGTACATAGTACAATAGACGTGTGACGATAGATGGAACCGTATCACATCGATCTTTGCTTAACACTGTTCTAACATGTTAAGCTATCGCGTTGTTATCAATTAGAATGGCTTGAAAACTCCATTATTAACCCTCCAGCTATTAACCCTCGTAACACTTGACAGACGTGGCAGCGCCATCTTTCGGTTGTAATAGGAATTTTAATATTTCTGGAAAACGTATTCCAATAGATTTAATAGTGTATGGGACCACTGCAATTCATTAAACATACAGACTATACAACTACAATACTAAATTAAATCAATTGGAATATTTTGGCTTTAGTTGTAACAGTTAAATTCTATTCTATATGTTTTATAACGCTGTTTGGGTTAGTAAATAAATAAATAAATATTGTTTTTGATTATCTCGCTCTTCAGCTGGCGGGAACTATAATTGAACGTGGCAATATCATCACGTGGCTTAACTAAAGTTTGAGGATTTATCCTATAGAAGGGCCATTCAATGTGGCATTACCTTCAGGGAACAGTGCACCTGCATGAGGTGTACACAAACATATTTATACAAAGCCGACCGTGTCCATTGTCACACGAGACAAATTTGTTTCCTTTTCGAATCAGTTACAACTAAGTACAAAATTATTTATATTAATCGATATGTTTTTCATCACCAAATTTTTCAATGATTTAGCTCTTAGCTTATAGAAAAATTTATTTCATCATAACTTTTATTAATAAAAAGATAGGTGAACGTTACAATAAATAAAGCCTTTATTTGTTTGTTGGCCTTTACTTAAGCTAGATTATTAAAAATTTTATTACTAAAGCTATATTTTATCTTTAAAAAGAAAGGAAAAAAGAAAAGAAAAAATTGTTACACTATTAAGTACGAACAGTAATTAATTATGTATTCTCATTCACACAGCCATCGATCTTATATTGATTAGATCGACCATACGGAAGCAATAAAATATTATTTTTGTCTAAATAAAATATTGTTTTTGTGGGAACACCTCAGGATTTCAGGGGCCTAATTTAAGAGATCCGTGCAAGTCGTAATATGCGCGGTGAGTCTTGTGTCAATGAAAGCTTCAAGCTTGCCCAAAGTAACGCCTGATTCTATTAATTGTAAATATTTTGTAAAATTATGGAATTAAAATGGCTTATTATTTTTATTTTATATTTCAATCCAGAGTGACTGATCTGGTCCTTCTTTCATTCTGCATCCTTCTGAATCCCAATTTTATAAAAAGTCTCAACGTGAAAAATTAACACAGAAACATTCACAAACTTTTACTTTTACAAAATAAGATAATGGGATGAAATTCTAAATTAGGTAAATAAAATCTATAATTATTGATTAAATAAACAGAATTCATAAAAAGGAAAGAATAGAAAGGGGAACAATGGAAACATGCCTCTATTACAAAAGCCAATACGTACTATTGTACGTATACTATTATTGACGTGTGTGGAATTGTCGTTGTGTGCATTCCTTTATTAACGGCTGGTTTGAAAAATGGCGTATATTACTTTTAAAATTTTACTTTACTTTATTTTTTTCTATTTAAAGAAAATGACACAAAGTACGAAAAAAAAAATTAAACACCAACTTTTGGATAGTTCTAGTGTCAGCGGTGACGTTACCAAACTTCAAACTGCATAATTTGCGTTATCGTATGGCGCGAGAAGTCATTGTTGAAGGTTGACCATAGACAATTCTGTCACATGATAGCTTTTTTCGACGTCAAAAAAACGAAGGAGGTTGTGTACATGTACCTTTTTATTAATACTGAGTGAATAATGTGTAAGGAAAAGTCTAGCACATGACATCCACGTTGGAATCTAGATATCCATAAATAAATCCCTTTGGTAAGATAAACCATGTTTGTAAAATATATCAACAAATTTGTATGCCGACTGCACGCTAGCAATAAAACAATTTATGCACTATTAACGTATTCTTAATGCAAAGATTAATCTATGATTTCGAATATGTCAAAACTGACTTACCAATTAGCAAAAATATTATTTTCTCTATATTTGCATGATACACGCTTACACAAATGGAGCGTAGAGCGCGGTCCAAATAGAATAGTATTGTGGCAAGTGTTCCACGTTGACTGCCAGTGACAGTACGTTTCTTTTTTTCATTTGACAATTGACAGGTTAGCGATTTGGACAAGTGCATTTTTTCTTTTACGTATTCAATGGCGGTAAAGTTAAGATTTGTTTTTGTGATTGAATAATACATTCCTTGGAAGAAATACGTATTTATTGTACATCACGTTGTAGATTTACTAGTTTTCAAATATAATATACAATTTTTCATGTGCTTAGCTTTGTGTAGGGTTGCCACGAAATATTGCTAATTATTAACGCCTTTAGTTTTTTTAATTTTACCCACCCAAATTGAGAGTATTTCGCATTTCCAAGGGTGAGTCCAAGTCTGCCTTTAAGCTATATCTTTCACTCATCACCAAGATTTTTCGACTAATTATTAGTTTGACGAATCATTTAATTAATCCTAAAACATGTGGAAATATTTCGATTTGCATTCAATTCCTATAAGATAGATATAATTTTTTATTTAATCTTGACAACCCTATGCTGTTGTATGTGTGCGTTGCAAGGCTTTGTCTGTAATAGAATTAGCTGTAATTAAATTATCCGCATTTGTCGTTGGACGTCGGTTTAAAAAAGTAGTGTTTACGATACGTTCCTAAAAATAAAATTGTGTCCCTAAGGATATACGGTAAGTATTACGTTCATTCAAATTTTCGTTATATGTTTAAAAACACTTAAGAAATTTTAACCAAGAAGTAATTTAATAATGATATGACCCATAAGATACTTTAATGTAAACGACCTATATGGAGATATAAAATTAGTATATGTTCTGTACAAATTTAACGTATAAAATTGTGTTGAATCTATTACTGTACGCTTGGTTAACGATATGACGAGAATACAAATCGGGAAGGTAGAAGAATAAATTATGTAACACCTTTGGACACCTGTAACGCGAGGAATGCACTAATTCCTCGAAGCCTGTTATGCAATGGTTGAACCTGGAAAAGCTGGAACGCCAGGTGGGCGGTTATTTAGCATGGTTTCTTTTTCAAGTGCCTTTTCATTTCTGTTTCTTTTTTAGTGTACGTAAATGAATATTCAAATGTGTTCTAATCACTTGCTAACTTTTGTGTGCAGACGAGCATTGTTTTATCAAGGTTTTGGACAATGTAATTTTCTAAACAGTTACGCTTGTAGAAATGTATTATTTAAAACAGGTTATAAATGCTTTGTAGGTACTTGATGCATTCGTACCCTCAGTTTTAGAAAACATAATTTGCTTAAGGCATTTGGCAAACCTTTGGTCTTTCTCGGAAAATATTAATTAACAATTTGTACTTTTCAGAATTTTGGTGCCAGCCGTGTGATATTTTAACCTCGAAGTAAATAATCGTAAGTACATATTAAAATCTCAATATGTAATCTTATCAATGTGCTTAGAAAAAATATTTCATTAATACAGTAGTAGTACAGTAATTTAGTAGTTTGTAATCGAGTATGAAAATTGCCTTAGTCATGTCCGATAAACTAAAGTAAAAGTAAGTAAAGTTGCAGTCTTTTAACGTAAATGAAATTCAGTTTTATGTAATAAATCTATCAGTTAAAATATTAATATAATATAGTTTACAACTGTTAAAGCAGTTAATTATTATAATGCTGGGGAGTGATAAAATTAAATTAAACGAAGTCTAATTTCAATGGAATCTTCATACGGGTCAATTGTATTAACTGTGAAGACGTGTCATAGGGCATACAGATGGTCTCAAATTTTTTATATAAGACTTTAAATAAAATATGAAAAGATAAAAAAATAAATTTAAAGTAAAGTAAAATTCAACAATTATTATTGGATATAAATTTTTGTGGTCTTTAACCGTTAAAGTGTTACTAGTCATATGCATTAAATATTCCGCCCATTTTCTTTGTGTGAATTCTAACAAGCGAAGTCAAAACCAAAACTATTTACTGAATTTTGAAACATCTCTTGTAGGGCAATATTAGCCATTTATTTTCGGACACCTTGATACGTAGGGTCTAATAAACTTCGGCAAGATTTACTTTTTGTATATATTTTTTTATTTATATTTAAAAAATATACTTAATACCTTCATAAGCATTATTGTAACTTAAACATATATACCAATACCCTCAGTGTCTTATCAATTGGTTAGCTTCAAAGTCAACATAATTAAAGAATATACTAAAATGACGTTGTGTAATCCAAAAACAGTATCTTAATTCAAAATGAATTAATCGCGGATTTCCTATGAAGTTTTCCGCCCATTTCTAGACAAACCCCGCAAGACCTCAAACAAATTGAATTTACGCGCTGCCCGCTGCATACAATTACGTCAAATTAGCTGCAACCAGGGCTGTTTGCCTGTCTCCACTTAAATCTTCATCAATTTTAAGTGTCTGATTTAATTTAGACTTCAGTTTGACATTAGCTTTTTAATGTAATTAACTAGCGGTTATTTGTTAGAGCGTTCCACAGACAATGTTTTAATGACAGATAATTTCATCCTATTCTTATACTGCATCGATGAATAACATCCAGCTTGCTTACTGCTGATTATCTCCATATCTCTATTTAAAATCATAAGGTTAGTTTCGCTAGATTTCAATATAATTTCATGTTAGTCGAATTGGTGTAGTTTCTACGAAGATATTACAACCAGTTACATTATACTAGATAGAATATAATTAATCTAATATATAAAATTCTCATGTCACGGGGTTCGAACTTGAACTCCTCCGAAACGGCTTGATCGATTCTCATGAAACTTTGTGAGCGTATTGAGTAGGTCTGAGACGGTTCTCAGATGATGATGAAAAATAGATCTATTTTTCATCCCCCCTAAATGTTAAGGGTAGTCCACCCTAAATTTTTATTTTCCCCTATTTTATATAAAATTTTTAGTTTCTATTTTTTTATGATACATACAAAAATACATACATTCCTAAATTTTCGCCGGATCAGCTAGTTATCTATAAAATACTCGAAGGAAGAAAACTCTCGGCTTCATGAGCGAACCGTAATGGATTAAGCAAAAATACAAGAGACAATAAAATTGAACTTTCATCGCGGAACTAATTACGAGGAACAATGGGTCAATGATGTTTGTGTGAAATGATTTCTCTTAGATTGTAAGTGCTATAAACACCTTCAATAATCTTTCTGCCTCATCTCTGCTTCATTATAAGGAAATATTACATATGAATGATTTTTCAATACATTTCTGCGTGCGTCAATTTACCGTTACGTTATTTTCGCATTCATGTAGTGGACTAAATTTGGCGATTAAGTTTATTTATATATCTTCATCGATATATGTAGACTATATAAAAAAATTAAAACACTAAATTCCTGTACCTTTGATTAATTAACTAACTATACATTTCTATTGGAGTATGTAAACTTGCAAACTATAGTATGCTATTATTGTATCGTATCGTATTGGTCTGATACGACTTAGGGACCGTATCGTATCGTCATGTGAGCGTCTGGCAATGCACCGTACCATCGGGTGATTTTAGAGGCTATTTTATGAAAAATTAACAAAAGACTATCATATATGGTGAACGATGACCTCAAATTGGTTATCTGTCATGGCAACATAGCTTTTAAAAGCAAATTTATTTTTAAGAGAGTTGAAATAGATCGCCCTATTTACAGAATTAGGCTAAGTACACATATGTAGCGCCAAATGGTAATTTAGATTATACTTGCACGGCTGTTATAATCGGCATTAAACTTGTTCTTAGGAAATATATTGTCTGTTTGATTATAGCAGTTATGTCTCATGAAAATAATTTGTTTTTGACAACTGATGTAATTTTTCGTTTTTCGTACCCGATAACGATTTAGACGAAGAGAATTTAGAGACTTGGATGTCCGTCTTTTGAACTTTGGTAATGTGATAGTGGAAATATGTATGTACACACACAGCAAATACTCTTTGGATCGGATAACGGAACGACGCTTTCGTCAAACAAACATTTAAATCAGGATCGTTAAAATTCACTCAGATTATAAATATGTAAGTTAAAAATAAAATAAATCAATACAGATGAAGGTGAAAAGTTAAGTTTTTTTTTTAGATTTAACCTCTTTTGTAAATTGTCGATTTTGTTAATCATTGTAACTTTTGACGTCGATTGTAAATTTATTGACATTGTTATCGAGCATAGCTAGAGCTTTATACATTTTTTATGTGACTCTGAAAACTTCGATAACAAGTTTCTTATATTTTGGTTATTTTAATTTTAAAAAACATTATTTATTCAGTGAGTAAACTCGAGACGACAGATTTGTTATTTTTTATTGTCTCGATAAACCATTACGATCCCATCTAAACCTCTCTTAAAAGCAAGTGAGCTATAACGCTAACTAAAAAGACGGGAACGCACTTACGAGCCCTCTGCTATTGTGAGTGCCCAGGGGAGGCGGCCTTTTGCCGATTAAAAATAAAGGTTTTATAGGTCATACATTCGTATTAGGTATTATCATGTCAAATCGTACTCAACTCAATCGGATCCGTTCCAACCCGGTCACTGTAAAATCACCAAAATAAATTTTCATGTCTTCATACAAATATGAGAGGCATCAAGTTCAAATTACATTGACGCTCACCAAAATAGACCCTCCGCAAACGGAATAAGGGTTAGAACGCGTCACTTAATTTTGACAGACTACGCTTGGCTCAAGCACAACGCATGAAGAATAAATGCGATACAAAACACGACCGACTACCGAGCATTACGCCTAATTCGTTAATTTTACACACTTCACATCGCCTGAAAGACAACCTTAATTGAAAGGCATAAAGTTAATTTTCGTATATGGCGGTGCATTAACTAAATTTGCGCAAAATTATTGTAGTGTGCGTAGGGTTGTCATAGAAACTATAACAGCGTGCGCGCGCATCGTCTACGCACACCCTAAGATCCCCTTACAGTGTAAGCGAGACGGTTTCTGTACAGGTGACGCGACAAGTGTTTTGCTGTATTACTTTAATTTACATGTAACAAATGTTTATAAATAGGTAATATAAATATATAAAATTATGGTTTTAGGTAATTTTTGAAACGTGCAAATTGCCGAATTATCCTTTGGTTTAGGGCAAGTACGTTAAAACATCTCGATTGATAACCAATTGCAATACAGGACTTCCCGCGATAATAGACAACGATGCCAAAGTATGCCAATCTGCCTGATTACCGCTAAGTTAAGAACTGTCCATAATTTTTCCAAATATTAACAACATTTTGGGCATTGCAAACATCGACACGTTTAACGTTTAAAGAAACTCGTGGCGTTCCGTTCCACGCACTCATGTAAAATCTAATGTATATATGGTTAAATAGTCTGTATAATTATTTACAATGTCATATAACTTGAAAAATATTACAATACTGTTTTTGTATAGTAAGAATTATTTGTATTTCTTCTCGATTATTTTCTACGAGTTTTAATGCATTAAAGGAATTTATTAAAAATACCTTAATTCTGACATAGCAAGACATGCACTGTACTGAAACTGATGCTTGCTAACAATTTTTTTACTTTTTTTACTTTTCTAATCCGGCTAAACTAAATTTAATCCGGATATTATTACTTGGTAATAATTAAAAGTTTAATTTGTTATATTTCATATATCTCATAGTAAGATGTGAGTACAATATATGTAAAATCAAAGACAAAGAGTACGGAAAAGTTTAAACTCATTTTACAAATTACATTTCCACTTGTTTCCCTGAGTGTACGCCGCTGCGCTCACAGCGTAACCAATACGTGAATACGACACTTACCTGTGTGTGGGTGTTTTATACCACAGATTCTGCGCGATGGACGCCAGTATTCTCGCAACCATGGACAAAGAGGCACTGAAAAAGCAGATCGAAAACATGAAGTACCAGGCCTCCATGGAACGCTGGCCGCTATCAAAAAGCATTGCAGCGTGAGTAATATTTTTTTTTATAAAACATTAGTGCGGTGACGTAATGGTGTGCTATTGGGCCATACGGGCGGGAGTTATTGGCGTGTGCGATCCATTTTGGTGCTTGTTTGTAATGAGTTATGGTTCACAATTGTGATTGTATGTGCTGCTCTGATTTTTGCACAGGGAACGCTTTTTTGTAAGGAGGTGCTTTTCATACTGCTGCTATCCATTAATCTGTCATTTACATGTGCGAAGTTTAGTTCGTAGACTATTCGTTCCACTAGTCTAAGTATCATTTAAGTACGCAGAGCGTTTTAGTACAAATTAAATTCTAAATACATTAATTACACAGCTATAATTTCTCATGACTACGTAAATTATTAACCTTAACCTCGCTACATAATTTTATTTCATAGAAAATTAATTAAAACGTTTACTTTAACGAAGGCAATTTTCCAATATAGACTAGACACTTAATTGATAACTTAAATTTCACAAAGTATAATTCATTAACAAAATTTAATTAAATGTATAATATTTTACAATTACTCAAAACATTCGCTATGTAGATATGTTCTCTACATTGATTTTTATAGTGTTGCTTTTAGACAAACCATTGTGGATAGAATACATTCAAGGTCCTTCGTGTAATTGATCTCCCTCTTATTTCTTGCGACTAAAGTCAAAGTTTACTTAAGAATAATAATTTAATTGAGAGGAAATGTTACCAATGCGTCGTATGTACACTAGTCAAGAAATGAGACGAGACTCTGAGGCCAACACCAATGGTTCCAACTTTATGCCCAAATAACTGACGCGTTGGACTCTCTTAAAGTTTCTTTTTTGGCCTTTATGGTTTTTAAGACCCTAACAGACTTTATATCATGAAGGTGACAGAAATTATCAAAAACGCTTTTATATAATTGAGACAATGGTAACACTAGATAATTGTTTATCGTTCAGTTTTCGTTAAAAGCTTCAATATTTGCAACCACTATTTATTTTTGGCTTATTTATCTGTTATATATTTTATTTCTTTTATTAATACGACGACAATAAATCACTGATTTTTCTGCCAATCTTATATTAAACTAATCAAGAATAAGAAATCGCACAATATTGGATAAATTATGTTTTCATTCATGATTATTAGTCAGGGCTAATGACGTTTGTCAAACATTAAAGCTCTCTTACTAAGAGGCCTCTAAGTAAATGATACTTTGCGTTCTGTAAATGGTTTGAGGTAAAAACTCGATTCAAGGATTATCTTAAGCTATGGGATTCGTACTTAAAACATTTTAGACAGTTGGTCAAAATGGGTATGACATAATGCAGATTTGGATATAATTACTAATCGTTTTCGTTTCACGACTCAAACTTTCGTGAAACGAATATTGATACGAATATATAGATATAGATTTCCCAAGTCCCTTGTCCCTTGTATACACAAATGAATAGAGCATTAGTATATCGTAATAATAAATGAACGCACAAACTCGGAAACCCTCATAATATCTCAAGAATCTCACACATAATGCGACACAAATATTTTCGTAGCTTAGCATTGTCAAAACAAAAGGATTTAGGATAAACTTACAGAGACCGTATAGTAAATTGTTCTTGGTAAATAAATATGCTGAAATGTCTCTTTTGTACACCATAGTTCCCTATAATATTATTAAAATACTTTTATTAATGTTTTCACATGAAAATCACTGGACCGATTCCTTAAATTAGAACGTATCTTCACTAAGTGGTTATATGTCAAAAACTTTGAGTGGAATACAGATCCCTGTGGTATTCAAAAATATGGTGGTGGTATAAGGTGGTGTTCTTAAGTAGCTAGTTATAGATGGAATTCGCTTACACAAAAATACAACCAAAGGATTCTTAGGCACAGTCCGCTACAACTTTCAATTTCACAAAAGTATGTTTGGACACGATCTCCACTTTCAATTTTTTTTCAAATAAAGATATTAATTAAAACAGTTAAAATAAAACTCCGTAATTGAACATCGCACGCACTTTAGGTTATATCCAGTAATGCTTCCTTCATTTATTCGTTAGTGAAGTTAAATAATTTGAATATTAATAACAGCTATGAAAATTACCTTAGAACTACTATTCAGTAGTTTTCGATTCTGGTAGTCAATCAAATAACTGGAAGTGGAATTATTTAGCCGTTGCAGTTAAATTTTTGTAAAACTGTAGCATGACTAACTAAGTTGTTATTGAAACGACACGGAAACGCGCATTAATTAACAATTACAATGACCCATTATCGAATTAACATTTTCCCGTTAACCAGAAATGTAGAGCTGAATATATAATAAGTTCATTATACAGTTGTAACGCGTTTTTAAGATCTCGTAAACATAAAACTTAGATGTTTGTTTTGGTCATAACACAACGGTAATAAGAGAGAATATTCCATTGTTCTTTGAAATTTTACAGTTATTAACAAAATGTTCAAGACTGCTATGATATCAAAATTCCATGGCGTCAAACGTCATTTTATTAAGTACGCAAAAGGTAGAGACGAGAATTGCTGAGATTTGATAGATGAAATTTTTCACAGACGATGTATCTCTGATGTCACTGTAACAACGAATGTAATAAATTAAATATTTAATGGGACTCTCATACGACAAACATGATGTATTTATTCCATGACTAATTTAAAAAACAATTAATAATCAAGGTAAAGTAATATAAAATAACAAAAAACTTGATCTATATATCCATTTAGTAATTCAATGCATATTAAATTGTACATTCCTCCTTCATGGTCGTAATTACGGCATATATAAATATGTTTTTAGTAAACAAATACGCATTATTTGGAATAGGATCATCAAATATTGTCAAACATTCATTTGTCTTCAATATGGTCGTGTCAAATACATTAGAGAATAACACTTTGTTAACGAATTAAGCTATGTATTTTTACAAAATTTAAATTTATTGTACATTATTTTAAATTTTCCCGACGTTTCGCGTACTTAACAGGTAGACTGAAGACAATAGGTGTTGATTGTCAAAATAAGTGTCACAGCTGCAGAGAGGTTGTGTGTTATCTGTATTTATTGCCCCACAGTTGACTATATCGACGAAAACCGGAAAGATTTTTACAAAACTGGCTCACACAAAACTGACGGTGTCCTCCATTTTCTCGGATTGTTTTTCATGATTTTCATGTAAAATCATGATATTATTGGATCAAATATTATATTTATCAAACACCTGGGATGTGTGTTTTTCTTTAAATAAGTAATAGCTATGTCAATAAAAGACAATATTAAATGTCATAAAAATAATTAAACATTTTTAATTAAGGCCACCTCGCTGTTTCATGTCAACGCAATTTAATAGACTAAAAACTATTTAGTTAAAGATGCAATTAGATCTATGTATTCGTATAAGAAGGTTTTAACAGGAACGATCTTGAGTGTTCTAGTTTAAAGACAGCGAGCCAAGATGGGTTTTATGATTAAAAACGACATATTATTTTAAACTTGCAATGTGAATGTTTAGTGAATTATTTGAAAAATTTCTTATCACAAAATATCAGAATTCCATCTTGGTTTAATATATTTCAAAATTCCTAAACAAAAGACTCAACATCTCGTATCACTATCTAAGCGTGACGTAAGATCACGTTACCTAAAATATAATAAACAATTTATCCAACAGATTAAAATAATCACGACGCAGATCTCAAACACAGATGGTACTCCAAGTGGTCAGTCTGTAAACAAACAATATATATACCAAACCAACTACGCACAAATAAAATTGATGGCAACAAAGTCAGATTGTTTCCAAAATTAATACGTAAGGCGTGGACATGGGTCAAAAACTCCCGAACTTCAATATTTCAGCAGAATATCACAAATTACGGCAATAGATGGCGGAGTATTACATAATTGTCAATAATAATGTTAAATATATTGAAATATAAATTTCTACTGTTGCTCAAAAACCAACATTGTGATCAGCAATACTCCGCGCAAAACGCTGACTCAAAGAATGTACCCTGAGGATGCTCCGGTATCGGGGCGAAACGTACATCGAGTGTTTGAGGGTTTCGCGGAATAGTGCTAGTCAATTGGTGCTATTGCAATTTTATACTATGAACTTCTGAAAAGTAACGCCTGATTCTATTAATTGAATCTAAAGCTATCTTCCTCTAGGGGTTAAATTATTTTCCTCTCTTATTGGTTTCCATGATACAAAAACGAAAAACTCTTTGTATTTTATGCACCTTCAGCAGAAAGGATTGTACAAATTGTACGTATACTATAAATGGTATTCTTACAGGTAATGATAAAATATTTTTAAAAAATGTAATAATTACATATAAAACTAATGCGGAATATATATTCAAACATACTCAAAACATAGTGAACAGTACATTACAGTTATACAGTACAGTACAGTATTACATTCATTTTAAAACAATTCAGCTATGTGTAAAGGACAAAGCCGTCATGATAAATGATATTACAATATCTAATTTTGTTTAATATCTCTTCTAGTCAAATTAAATATCTAGTTGTAAATATTGTGCACTGTAAACTGATGGTAAGCGATCTTTTTAATATCAAATTACAACTTAATCGAAGTCACTGGAGGACCACGATTGCTACAAAGTACTGCTAACGTCAATAATGTAATACAGTATCTTTTAGATTCGCTAAAGAAGTTTTGTTTAATATATGCTACGCATTTTCATCGATGTTTTCCTTGTGATCGCATTGACCTATCGAGTCAGTTAACTGTTAACAAAGGTTTACATTAGCTAACGTGAGGTAAGCAGACCATAACATATCGCAGGTGACGAGATAAAAATATATAATCAATGTTTGTTTGACTCAAGTCAATATGCATGAAATCGCTGTTAGGCATGTCTATAAACTCTCTTTTTAATTTTTTATACAATTGAAGTTTAGATATTTTTAAGCTTTCATTTATCCGGTATTATTATTAAATTTAGTCTTATTGTATCTATACAAAAATGTTATATTCCTATTTCTAAAACACTAAAGATTCAAAGAAACGTTTCAAATTAAAATCCAGTAGTAATTGCATCTGTCAGAGAGCAATTATGTAGCGTTTATTACCATCGTAAAACCTTTTAGACTTTGATGAACATCTTATCTAATAATCACGCGCCTGTACTTAAGAAAAATATCTTAAAACGGATTAGGTATTTGTATAAGAATACTGTTTACACTTCGAAGCGAATGAGCGATTTTCACTAAACGCTTAACGAAATAAAACTTCATTCAAAAGAAGTCTCATGTTATTGTTGTTTTCTAATATAAGGTACAATAAGAGCTCGCCAGTTTTAATGGCGTAGGAAATGAGTAGTATCTGAATTTTTTTTATCACTTTGACTACAAATTGTAATATAGTGATAATAAGTGTATAATAGAGTATCGTCTATTTTTGCTATAGTTTCTTGTGCGTTAAAGATGTGTGAGTATTAAGAAGCTAAACCGAGCTATATAGAAAAAATGTAAGCATGTGACATTTTACGTTGGTTGGTAGTTTTTTTATTTATCCAAATAGGTCGTAATAGGGCCTCTATGAAAAATCCATTTTCAGTGTAAAGATTTCCCTTTGTTTAGTTTAACGAATGGTGAAATGTAAAATGCGACGTATCTATTGCCATTGTAGTCGGGAGTTTATCGATTTTAGTGTTGACAGCCATACGTTTAAACCATTAGACCAATGCTACTGCCCATCTGTCACTATAAGCATAGGTTAGTTTTATCTAATATAATATATAAAATTATCGTGTCACGGGGTTCGAACTTGAACTCCTCTGAAACGGCTTGACCGATTCTCATGAAACTTTGTGAGCGTATTGAATAGGTCTGAGAATCGGCCAACATCTATGATACAACATACAAAAATACATACAATCCTAAATTTTCACCCTTCTACGATCAACCCTTTTTTTATTTATTTATTAATTGAAAATTGAAATCACATGTATGGCAAGACAACGTTTGCCGGATCAGGTAGTACTTTTTAAAAAAATAATTGATTTAATAATTATCGTGTTTTTAATAGTAAATTTAACATAATAAAACATGAATGCTTGAATATTTTGATTATGCTAATAGGAATGGATTAAAGAGGTGAATAAGAATAAAGAAATACGCGATTGAACCAGTAGCGGCTTTTTTATTTATGAAAAAATATACGTCTCGATCTACTTACTTCTAATAAAAACACATGCATCTTGGTTGGTAAAAATATACTCTTATTAAATGTCCCTGTCTGTCTCCTCTGAATTATTCATGAGTACTCAATGGAAGTGATTTTAATAAAATTACTTGATATATCTAATTTCGTTATTCCTCCAGTGTTTTTGGGATAGAATATCTCGATATTCATTTTGTTTATGTGAAAATGGTATACGTTTTTATGAAATCTGATATTTTGAAAAGCTCGGTAATGAATCTTATATATATAGATGTAATTAATTTCAACTCCTGCTAAATGGATCAATTGTTTATAGACAGAACTAGACTAGATAGACTAGACTTGGATCTCTCTATTAAACATTTTTATTAATATTTAAATTCCTTATAAAGAATTACTAAAACTCACACTATAGAACAAGAAGGCTTTTACCATTATTACCATAGAAGCCATACCATTTTTTCCGAAATTATGTCTAATTAGTTTAATTAATAATTGTTTTCCATATATCGTTAAATTACGCACTACTTTCCTCCGCTTACCTTGTTTCCAGACGATTTGATTCGTAATATAGAAAGGGAGATTGAGACTCTACATGACATTCATATTTCTATATTTAACCGTGGATATAAATTGGATTAGCAAGGCCTTGTAATACGATTATATAAGGCAATTAGTTTGCAGACTTTGCATTGTAATTACACATAATTTATATATTGAGGGTAATTTTATCTTTTAAATTAACCCAGAGCTTCTAAGACAAAACAATGACAAACTAGAGAGAGTAAATCCTATACACTTCATTAAACTTTCTATAAATTGCTAAATTAACATCATGGCAAAGAGGTGATGATATTTATTATGGTGAAGTGTGCTCTTAAAACTTAAAAAAATATATCTATGTGGCCTACAACTCTATAAAATTAAAATATTAGTACTAAGACGCATTCTGGGGCTGCAAATGCCGTATGATGTCAAATAGGGATAAGTAAATACGTGGTGTACATTAAAACTTTCCTGGATTAATATAAAGTGCTATTAAAGATCAAAAATTAATGTATTGTTTCACCCTTTGCGGAAATGCCCTTTTTCCGGCTCACCTGGAAAGACTGCAAAACTTAGTTTTGCAAGCTAGCTATGAATATTCTGAGCAGCAAGAAGAGAGAAATTTTTATAATTAAGTTCATTAAGGCAGACAAATTTGTAAAATGACGCCTAAAAAAACAATTGACTATTAGATGAAACAAACTACGGAATTACATTTTCAAATGGTGTTATAATTTTTTTTATATTGTTTATGTAAGTGGCCTTTGGGAGCCATGTGGTGTGATCTAAATTTTGTAGCGCTATAAAATATATTGTACATGATGTTACTTTGTTTTACAGAAATATAAGAATAGTTAACGGAAATTGTTTATTGTAAGAATGCTACAGTGATTTTGTGTGTTCCTTTTTGGTCGATTCGATAATCAAGTAACAAATTCTATATATTAAAGATATTTAATATAACATTTGTCGTTTCTTCTAATACTCAAACGTATATCTTATAACTACGATTTGTTTTCGAGATAATTAATGTTTATATCGTATAATTTTGTTCGTAATTTAAGCAGAAATCGCACCCATGAGTCTATTACATATAAATCGTCATTAAACTAAGTGTTATTGCATGGTTCTTAAAAAAATATATATTTGTATGGATTTCATTTTAAGTGATGTTAGAATAATTCAAGTTATATACAGGCCATTTTTATGTTAGTCAATAAGTATAGTAACTATAACATTGGGCTAATATTGGGCTAACTAGAATAGTACTAAAACATGAAATCACTTTCAAAAGAGTTTTTCTTAACAAATTTAAAAAGTGTGAAATGAAAATAAATGCATTTCATTCGATGCGTTTAATAATTATTATAATTAGAATAAAAAATGTTTGTTATTTATAAGTCTGGAAAATTTCTAACAGATAAAAAAATTAAATAAAAAGATATATATATATTACACTAGATAGATATTTTGTATTTGGCTTAAATACCCCTGGAAACAGGTTGCTTTTCACTATCTATGCTTATCGTTCAAGACTTATAATATTTATATAAAGTATAAGTAAAGAATTTCTAAACTAACCTTTCATATATTAAAATCGTCGTAAAATTGCTAATGCAAAGAGGCCCAAATGGCCCATCAAAAGGTAGACAGACTAATAAAAGCTTCATGACTTTAGTACTGTCTTAACTAAGCTAAATTTAGGGAGCATTTTATCATCTCATGCGCCATAATTTTAGTAAGTTTATAGGCCCGCACCTATTTTATTTTTATGCATTCGCTCAACATCAAAAATTCTATTCTCATCGTATCTTCTATTAATTAATTAATTACCTCTAAATAGCAGTATATTTTGGAATCGTATACTTATAACACACTCGTAAAGCTCCCAAAGCGATTTGATTTACATCACAAACGAAGTTGGTGCTGATTCTTAAGGAAGATATTTTATTGATTAAGAATACGTCGTAATAAAATGTAGTAAAATATTTAATCCTTTGTTTCAGGATGCGGGAGTACGTAGAGGAAAATGAGAAAAATGATCCTCTCATACACGCCCCCGATAAGAAAAACAACCCTTGGGCCGAAAAGGGGAAATGTATCATCATGTAATAAATACATAAGCAATATAAGTAAAACCAAAAAATTCTAAACTATAATGTTTCGCTCGAATTCGAACTAGTCTGGTTATAAACTAATCGGTAATTTAATGGAGTGGCCCCGAACGAATCCAGATTTATAGAATACATTCCGGTAAGCGTTGAATGAAAATCTCTGCAACTGCCAGACAATATAAGGATTAATAGTATCGTAGCGGTCGTCCTCCGGAACGTAGACACCTAATGTAGAACCCTAAGTATCATTTGATCTTATACGTTCACAACAATCTAGTCCTCTATTGTAAAGAATGTACATTTTGACTGTGAGTACGAAAGGTACTTATGAATGTTTTGTTAAACGGATTAAAATGGTTGTAAATACGTTAAATTTTGTATTTCTAGAGATAGACGGTTTGGTCGAAGCGAATAGAAGGAGACTACCAGTGAATGTTACGTAAATTTCGTTATAACGTATACTGACAACCAATATTTTCATTTAGAGAATTTATTTTATATAGGAAGCCTTGAAGTATTTATTTTAACTTTGTTAGAATCCAGTCGTTTCCACGCAAACCAGCAACTTCCTCTATGAAATTTGCGTGCAACCGTTATGGATTCTTCGAACCGACTCAATCGGTTGGTATTCAATAGCCTGAAATCGGATAGTTTGAAAGCATGAAACTTTTATCGCCCTCGCAACCAGAAACTTTGTCAATGAAAAATTCAATCTTCAAATAAATGTGAAGATT
This sequence comes from Pontia daplidice, assembly GCA_963693355.1. NCBI lineage: Eukaryota > Metazoa > Arthropoda > Insecta > Lepidoptera > Pieridae > Pontia > Pontia daplidice. Next base: position 623,030 of record CAVNZL010000019.1, on the reverse strand, counting down.
CATTGAGCTCATGGATCTTCGTATTTAATCGAGGTATATAATAACTCATTAAATAATAAGATAATCGCACATCACAACTTACCATCTATTGGCCGGATCACGGAGTTAAGAGAACTGTTGAGGAATTTAAATTAGAAATCGGCAATAAGTAGGCGAGGAGTTAAATCAAATGTTAAAGTAGTGACGTTAAATATTAAATTAAGGTAACTCATATAAAATGCGACATAATCTTAATCAAATCAGTTAATGTTAAGCCGAGTTAGGATAATTTTTTATGAAGACAGGTGGACACATTCCGCGGTGCCATTATTCTTGTAATGCTTCAATTACTCTTAGAGATCTTCTTCCTCTATTTCTACGTCGTTAATCTAACCGTTTTATTTGTATACCATATGATTTCGATGTATTGATCCCAGCATTAAATATTAGATATTAAATCTATCAAATTTTAAAATCTAGCACTTGATTAGATTAGTATTAATTCAAAATTAAAATTGAAATAAATTAACCTAAGTCACGCGTTTAGCTTCTCACTAAAATGAACTATTGTAGTTTCCAAAATAAACTTTTTCTAAATTATATCTAAGCTAAATTGGATTTGATGAACTGGACTCTTTTGATCGCTCTTGAATATCTGTTCCTTAGCGATCGAAAGCATCCCGTTGCATCCGTAGATAACATTCCATTTTAAAGGGAGATCTATCCTAACTTTAAAAATAGAGAGCATAAACTTACGCACTGTAGGTGAATTAGTTTAAAATGTAACCTAAACTTAATATAAAATTACCTTCCTCCTACCATATCTATACATGAACTATGAAAAATCATTCTGGCTGTGAGTAATAACCAATTATTTAGATGCTTCATCACCATTAGAGTCAGAATCAATATCGACAATAAATCTAATACTAAATATTGTTTAACCATCTCCAGACCTCACCAGGAATACGTCAATTTCTACAAATATTGCAAGTATGATGTTTTCAACTGTATTTTCATCTGCAAATCGCTGTCTATCTTATTTTTCATTTGCATCGCATCTTTCCTCTAGCCCAGTAATTATAAGCTTAGCGACTTAGTGTTTATTCGTAGTTTTAATATAATTATGATAAGAAATATCAAAGTTGTTTGTTAACTACGATAAAAATTGCAATTCAGAGAATTAGCCGTAATAAAAACGAATAATGCATTTGCTTAAAGTAGCTGATAAATAAGTATAGGATCGTTGGCGTTGACAAAGTTTCCGATTTCATTGTAAAACGAATATCGCTGTCAAGGCTTCCAAATTTATTTACGTTTGTTATATTATTTAATTATACCAAAGATTTTCTTTAGTCCGGGGATAGTTTTATCCCCATTCGACCGTTGTTATCCTATAATTACGTATCTCGATTTCCATATTAAAGTAATTACTCGGACGATAATTTTATTGGATTAATCAAATATTTAATAACTAGGTAAGGCGATATTGGAAATGATTTTTTTAGAATCAATAGGCTAAGATATTGTATGTTATTATTAATGTAATAAGTAATCACTGAAATAAAATAAAAAACTGTATTCGTTTGTTTTCATTCATTTCCTCTCGAAATATTTATTCTCCATTAAGAGCTGTTAAGGCAGTAAAATTTTAACTACCTAATACATCTGTGAATATTAGAGCGGCATTCTAAAATATTTACATATATTTATGATACTCCACGCTTTCACGATGAATAATATATCTTTTTATAACTGATTTCAATATTTCTTTCCAGTTTTTGTATTCATTTCTATAGATCTTCTATAGATCAATCTTCAACATTTAATTTTGCATTAAAGGATGCAAACTATTCAATACAAACACAGAAAAATATATACAACTTATATGAGCCACCAGAACGGCTTGTTTCACTTCAAGTCGAAACTGTGCTTCAAATTCAAGTTCTAAGCAGATTCAAAGGCTCACCACCCTCATTAGAAACTGGAAATCCCTTCATTATGTTACCAAGTGCTAATTTAAGAGGTTCATGATCCTAATTATTGGAAGCCAAGCTATATTCAGGCCTCAATCATGCTTATCACGTCTCGTAAATCTTGATTGAGCCGAGTTAAATCTTGATTGAGATAGCATGGAATCAGTTGTATACCTAAAGATTCCATTAAACTAAGATTTGTATTAATAGGTCGATTGAGCTATTTTGAGCCGCGTCGATTGATTAATTCCGCTCAAGCTGTTGGCTATCGAGACACTCTTCAGACGTAAACAAGAGCTCTTTATTGCATCTTGCATATTTCATGTATAGGTACGAAAGTTGTGTATTTACTCATTAAATAAACAGTGTAAGAACTATCAGTCTTTTTTTCCAAAAAATAAATGACACAATCGGTTATCACCAAGTTCATATATTAACTTATAGAACCTGACAATTCTGTTCATATATGTTAACTGTGAGTACAACCTGCAATATTAATTCATACTTATTGTTAATAGTCTGTAGAGTCAGTACATTAGCAAAATTGACTAATTGATTTATTTTAGGTCCAGCCAAATGTGAAAATCAAGCACTCGTGCCCTCTTTAAGGTTGGATGTTCGGACGTTGGCTGAGCCAATAGATATGTGTGTTAACGTGGTTATACGATTTAATTCAAATCGTAAATCAAATACGAGATATTAATATGCTAATTTCAATAAGACTCAAATAGTAAAAATAACTGCCTCTCGCTGCTGCGATTTCGGCATAGCACCCGAATTCAGTAAATAGTAATTTCGCGTTTGTATCCGTTTCAGAATGTTTGATTTGATAACATGAATCAGACATGGAATGTGGATCACCTGTTTACCGATAAAAGATTATCATTAAACTGAACTCTGAAGCTATGAAGGAGTAAATTTCGCCATTTGATAAGTAAAAAGAGTTATTATCAAAGAGTGCTGTTATATTCCATCCATATATATGTAGGGTTTTCGTGTGCGTCTTAAAATGAAACATCTAGGAGATACGTTCCAAGACCTTTATTAGTCGTGCTAGAATAGGCGCGAACATACATAGACAACTTACATTTTTTTTTTAACGTCCGTATCTGTCAACAGTCACTGTCGACAGATAACAAAACTAGCATAGATTATGCTTACAATGCTTAGATGCCCTTTGAAATTTCAAAATTTTAATTACTAAAAATTACTTTTTAAATTTCACACCTTCTTATATACATATCTTTGTCTGGCATACCTTATCAACTTATTCCTTATAGCTTGCCCCGTCCTCTAATGTAAATACACTTTAAAGAATATTCCAAGTACACTTTTGTCTTTCATGTCGTGTGGATACAATTCATTCTTGTAAATCAAATAGCATATAAGTGGTATATATAAATGTCCTGTTTTACAAATTACTTTGTATGATGTCCTATAACAATACGCTAAACTAATTGCAGTACAATGTCGATTCTGAACCGTAGTTTTAATTAAACTGTTTAAGGTTTAAAACGCAATCTACTTGCGGGAGTCAATCAATTCTCATGGTTAGCTAATCAGACATTCTTTTGTTTTCCCTCTCTCAGTGGAAAATCGTTCTAACTTAAATGCAATTACACTGTCTCATATATCTTCTTGCTAGCATTGAAACTTATCCTAGAGGATAAACTAATTTACGCCTGATTCTATTAATTATCTCGTAATTTTTTTTTAAGCTGCTAAGATAATAATTTGGTAGATCTAGCGTTATCATGATTGAAAAGCACATCCCTTCTACTGATAAATTCCATCCGGTTTCTCTCAACTTTTTGCTTTAATGTCATTAGTTGTTCAAATCCATGGTCTTGCCTGGAGATAACCGAAGTGCCTTTTTTTGACCACGCATACAGCTCGCAATGTTCGAGTTAAACCGGGGTCGCCACAAGCTATGTAGTCTAACCGGCCTTTGACCACGATTCACACGTTCTAGTCGTACAAATTCAACTTTTCTTCAGCTTCTTCAAAAAAGGTTGAGTTTCATTATGTCTTGTATCATATATAATAAAGAATCACAAATGAGTACACGGTTCAGTAGCTTTATTCCAGTATTATATGAGGCAACCAAATATAGAGCACCTTTGTATCTAGCATTTTTCAAATGCACCAAAACCGTTTAATGCTGAATTACCATTTCTCAAAACTTAAACATTATTGTTTTCGCGAATAGTGTTGCATTAAAAATGCACACACACACACTTTTTTTGTAGCAAAATTTTAAAATGTACTCAATTCTTTATTACATTCACTCATTTATATATTAAGAAAAAAAAATGAAAACAGACGTTTTCCTTATTTGAATTTAGAATTGTCTTCTTTGAAATTAAAACTTTTTTATAATACACATACAAGGCAGGTACAAATGGTATAAGCCAAACAGATTTTATTATTTCATACTATGTGCGAAAAGACTTTTTCCCCAACCTATTACTTCTCGGGCAAGTGTCGAGCAGTGCCAGAACACTTCTGTGTCGTAAAAACTCGATGTCCGCCGTACCACAACTAAGCGCATCAGAAGGCAAAGTGCCTAATCGAGGTATTTCCGAACTAATGCTACTTAGAAACCTAAAAAAAGAACGTTACGATGCTTGCAAACCCTCTGACATTGTAAATGCCCATGGGCGCCGTCGTCAATCGAATGCGAGAATGTTAAGTCACGAAAACGACGTCTCCAATTGTTTGTAGAAAGCTTAATTTATTAAAGCTCTATGTTATTATTCCATACACCAAATATTCGTGTTTTATAATAAATTTTGTGGTTCCAAGATATCCTAAAAGCCAACAAACAGGTATATACGGCCCAGTTTATCCCAGTTTACGACATGGGTAAGAGACGTAAAAGAATATAGGTCGTATTTCACGAAAATATACGTCTTAAAAGGCACCGTTTGGTGTCTCGAGTAGTAAACGGCCTAATCATTACGCACTCTTGAAAATAAATTTAATACTGTATTAATATCTAGTTTCGTATTTATACGTCAAACTATGTACCTTATGAATATATTTTTTTCAATTAATATTGAAATATTTATAAATCTAATCTTGGGGTTAGCGAAATAGTCTATTATATATTAAATGTAGGAAGGCTTACACCAGTAGATCTAAAAGATCCATTTTAATTATGCCTTTTTCTTATGTTTCATATTCCGTAAAGCGATAAAATTTATTGGAACTCAAATCTAATAGGTTTAATAAAACGTGTGGAACGCCTGAAGTTCATAACAAAAATGGTTGCTCAGAAAGTTTTTACAGGAGCCTATTTTTAACTGTTTAAAGATGATTAAGCACTTGAAATATACAATTAGTTACATTTAAATTAAGATTCAATGGTCTGGAGGCAATGATAATTATACTAGATAATCTCCCGTAATGACCATTGCAGAAAATTTCGCATATTCGACAATCTATTTCATTTTTCAAATTTGTATCTCACCAAGTGTGACAGGGAGAGATGTGAATCGCATTTTGACCACTCAGTTCTAAAACAGAATCGGCTTTTAATTACAAATATCATGTTATATTGTGCAAAAGAGTGCATCAGAGTACAGAAATGAGTATAATTTTCCTCTGAAATAGCAGTCCTTCCCGGTAACTGTCCGGCTGAGTCATTGCCTGGCTGTACGAGGGTTTGGCATCAACCCAAAGCGTTGTTCTCAACATCAATACAACACTTGGTTGTGTTAGCAGCTGATAATGAATTCCTATTGTAAGAATAGACGCTGAATGTATTTATCTTAAGTAATATTATATATTTTATTTATTTCGGACAGGCTTTGAACATGCCCGACCGTTTTGAGAGTTACAATGTTAATGGTGTACAAAATCTTTTAATTTAATTTAAAAGGACAATAATTCTGTGGAGATATTTTAAATGAAAATCAAATAAAAGCAACCGTCACCTGAAATTTGGTGATAAATCGCTTTTAATACCCAAAAGATGTTGAAATATATGCAAATATAACAAAAGTTCATTAAATATGCATAGAGGCCACGAGCACCCTGTAGCTTCTGCGAGGGTGTGACGTCATCGGCAGGTTAATGAACTTTAGTACCGTTAACTATAAAATAGGGTTACTAAATAATGCCGTAGAACATGTATAATTACTTACGTATTGTTAAAGCTACTGTTATTCTAAAATATACATATACCTTTGTATATACCAAAATTATGGGAAACTAACCGAATATTGTGAACTGCCTATAAATAGTTCATTAAAATTCCATTTTAATACGTTCATAAGTGTATATTGAACACAAATGAAGATTTTTGTGGACGCATTTATGTTTTAAGTAAAATATTCGTTGCTATCGCTACAATCTGCGCTAATAGATGGGGTTACGTCATGTGTTCACTTCGTGATACCCGTAGGCGGTCACAGCTTTCCACACTTTCTTGACGCCTGCGTGGAGTCATGCTGCGATTTATGAAGAACTACGTAGATAAATACGAAACAAATCCTTACAATGAAGTAACAAATACAATTCTGGTCATATTTATAAAATATATAAAGTTGCTTTCACAACAAGATTGGATCATGATGGCTCATAAATATAAGCCCGCTTCTTTCTGCGTTTCGTAGCACGCACAGAATACAAATATCCCCAGAGTTCGAAATTATCTGTCAAGTACAGAAGCCTTTGTCTACGTCAACATTGGCGCTTATTAGCTTCTGCAGATCTGTGGAAAAATTTTGTTTTTGGAATAAATAAGTTATTATAAAAATTGTCGTATTTATTTACCTGATCACATTTTATTTTTATTGCTGAAGTCTTTTGTTTCCTATTCTATTCATTCTATTAAAGGCGCAGCGAAAACAAAAAGCCCCAACTTTTTATAAGATTTTTTTTATTGGGAAGCCCCAAAATAAATAAAAGAAGAAGAAAAAAAATTGTCGAACCTTCAGTTATCAATCAGCGTAAAATTATAATTACATGTAATGTAATCAATAGAACTACATATTCCCAGGCCGACGCACGACATAATTGATTATAAATAATTCATCCAATCAGACTGCAATATATTGACATGTTGCTAAATCATATGTTATACAGCAATAATTTACAACATAGAGATAATTAAAACAGATTATTATTGACAATTTTAAAGGTGTTTTAAAAAATATTTTCCTTCAAAGTATTCAATTTGAATACTATGAAGTTTAAACTATTTTATAATATGAGGAGCGGACGAGCTGTTCTGATTGATACCTGAAGCTGAATTCCAACATCGGACATCAGGTACATCACGAAATTCCATCCGTTCCCTCGAGGACAATTTCAGAAGGCACTTTCTGCCACGCACCAGCGCTATGTGGAACCAGCTGCCAAAGGGTGTATTTCCAAACAAATAATACTTAGGGACCTTCAAGAAAAGAGCGTAGAGGCATCTTATAGGCCGGCAACGCCCTTGTGAGGCCTCTGGCACTGCGAGTGTCCACGGGCGGCGGTATCACTTACGATCAGGTGAGCCTCCTGCCCGTTTGCTGGTGATATTATTAAAAAAAAATATTTGATAAAAATAGCTTTCATTAACAACGAGTAAGTCGTGTCACATTAATTTAATGTTTTATTTAAGGTTCAAAGTCCACTTAACTAAAACACACTTTGATTGTGTTTTGGATACGTTAAATGAGCGTTAATTTTCTACAAGCGCAGATGTTGAACTCCTTTGATAATTAGTTCAAATGTTTGATAAAAAATAACGCAACGGGAACTACATGACTATGTTTTATTTTTGTCAATGTAAAACTGGTTTTAATACTACTGTTATAAATATGCAGGTGTGTGTTTACACATTTAAACAATTGTTTAAAACTCTTTCTTTGTTATTTTCTTTGTTCCTTTACTAATGTATTACGTAGTTTATCTAATTTGTCTATGTTGATATTTCCCCAGATTTCAATTAAATATTGCGAATGTGGCTTAAAGACATTATATATATATTATATAGCAAAATAATTCACATATTTCAATATAAGTACCTTTTTGGTAAAAATTTAGATCGGTACATGCTAAGATCTGTTCACCGAAACATTTATCATCATACAATTCATCCCAAATTCAATTAACACATTATAATATATTATGAAGCCAAGTTATTATTTCCAGCAAGACTTAAATTTAGTTACGTACACAATAACGAAGTCAACTACACTCACTCAATATTTGTGTATACCCTATGTATACACGATATCAGTTTTATATATTAAATAGGGCGCCATTTTGTAAATTGTCTCCATGGTAACGAACACAGTGGTATGTTTCCTATCCAGTTCATCCATATGTATCTGTCAGATTAATTTATCATTGTATAGGACGGCAGTGTGTGAACAGTTACTAATAAAAACAGCTAAATTGATTTTTAACTTAGGACTGTTTTATTTACAGTAATTACATAGCACAAAAAGTTTTACATAAAGTTATAAAAGCGAAAATAATAAATCTGGCTTCGCTTTTATCTCACGGCGGAAAAAAAACATCTCCTTTAAAGAAAAACACTAACCGATTTTAGTTATGAATTTTTGCAAAATTTAAATATTATTACATTATTTAAAAAAACCTGACGTTTCGCGTGCTTTACAGCGTCGGAAAATTTTTAAATAATGTAATTATATTTAAATTTTGCAAAAATACATAACTTAAATCCGTTAAAAAGTGTTTTTCCTTAAATGGGTAACAGTTATGTTAATAAAAGACAATGTTATAAAACATCTCCTGTGACAACTCCACAGAATACCTTGCGTTCAGAAATGAGTTTCCTCAGAATAGTAAAACTACGAATATTTACATTACGTGCGTCTATACGCTACAAATTTATATAATATATAGACACAAAAGCAGGAACAATTCTCGCAACAGTCTAAATACAAAAGTTATATTAAGGTTATATTTTAAGAAGGCTCTAGTGGAAAACGCCATTATTACTTATCAAGGTGATGAACTGATATCTAATCTTTATAGTTTTGGTATGTGTTTTGCACTGCCAAAGATAAAAAAACATTATATTTACCGAGTGTGATCGTCTTCTTGTCATATAAAGAAGATTTATGACCATCCAATTAGTATTTTATGATCCATGAAATGGGTAGTAATTTTCACATGAAAAATTGTTTTGTCTTTATTGTTTCCAGTTAACGTAAGAAGCTAATATTTTATTAGCTTCAAAACAATATATCGATTGCAGAATTCTAAGAACGGTTAATTGTGTTAAGTGGTACTACAAATATCCGATAAATCTCTATAGATGAGTCATATGATAAGGGAATATACACAACATGGCACATAGTAAACAGAACGATATAGATAAAATGCTTATATATGACAATAAGCGCGACAACAAAAAATTATTGCTTCCAAATCTAAAGCTAATATTTTGACGCAATCATTTGTGTTATCTTCCTAAATACACCCACAATGGGTTAGGCCCGGTAAACTATTTATAGCTCGTGTTAAAGGTGAAGTATGTGATAATTTTATTTTAAATTTATATAATAACATGACCACAGGCTATAAAAAATCTTATTGGTTATCTCATATAGGTATACCTTACCGTACCTTACCTTACCGCACCTTACCGAAAATTTAACCCGGTCCCTCTGCCTTTGCAGTCCATTCGACACAATAGCTCTTTATGATAGTACCAGGATGCTACCGACCTAACAGTAAGAGATTTACTTCGAATTCTGCTGTAAAATTTTCCAATATCACAATATCATATTTTGGTATATAGTTCTGGAAGATTCTAATCCTTCAAACCATATATTAACAAGTTTTAGGTGGGAAATAGTTGGATTGTATCGAGTGACATAGTTGAAGGGTTGAGAGCAGTCAGTTCCTTTGCTACAACTTGGACCAATAAATTCAATATTATCAAATTACTATTGGGTGTACCAAATTTGCTGCTACTGTGTTTGCACGTTATTGAAATAAAAAGAGTTCAAAGATTATTAGAATTCAGGCACATAGGCTTCAATTCTTATCTTTTAAATATGTTTTTTCTTGAAGGTAGTAGTAGTATTTGTTTGGAGAGGTATTCCTCTGGAGGCAGCTGGTTTCGCATAGTGGTGCGCGGCAGAGTGGACCTCAAAAGCACTCATTTGTGGAACGGCGGACATCGAGATGATGATCTCTGTTCAATGATGCTGCAGATTTCCATCAAACGTTCACAGCGCTTGGAAAGACAGTGTTGGGTGTACAAGAAATAAATAAATATAAAATTAATTATAAATATTAAATAAAAAAAACATAATATAAATAAATATCAATAAGTACCCAAAGTGTGTGTGATGTTATGTTTTTCTAAAAACTTTACATCTAAGATTCCATAAAACAGAATAAAATTTTGATTATATCGGTAAAACTATCTTAATTAAAACAAACTAACAAAGCAATAATCGACCAACAATTTTAGATATTCATACTCAGAACTCAATAAATCCAATAGGAATTTAATTGTTAAACACCAATTACATTTCAATTTTTATTAACCAAAACTTATTTTAATTAATAAATAATCAATCACGGGTTAACCTAAATT